>PVLA01004389.1:0-178465 GCA_004027455.1 Hydrochoerus hydrochaeris | reverse complement strand
GCATTGCTTCCATTACATTTTGGGCACCAAAAGAGCCATAAAATATGCAAATATGTTTTAAGGAATGTGTACCATATACTATAATTCTTTACATTCATTCATTTCAAAAATTAAACTTTCCTCAGGGGATGTCTAATGACTTTGAAGTCACAGAAAATTTAAAACATTCTCTTTGGGTAAGTTCACTTTCACAATAAACACCTACACTGACATAAAACTAATGAAAAAATTGTCATTTTTTTCTACCTCATGGTGGTTGAATTGTGTGAAAATAATGCAATTTATTTAATGAAGTCTGAGAATTCAACCTTTGTGATAATGGGCTACTTGCCACTCACCTGTAACTCTCTGACCCTGCTTCCCTGAAAACCAAGGAGGGTTTCCTGGCAAAAGATTGTGGAGAAGACAAAGCTTCAGTGAGAGATATCTGAGAGTGTCAGTGTGTGTCAGCCAGCTTGGAGGGATAAGAAAGAAGGAGAAAAGAACATAAGTACTGAGTTTTCTTTCAAGAATATTAACACTTAAAATCTTGTGGTTCTTCGGTATGAAGGTGAAGACCATATATACTGAAGAAACTTTGGTTTCCATGGAGGCCAATGTTTGACAGTAATTCCATTTTCTTTTCTCAATCTTGGAATCTAGAGTCTCTGTAATCAAAGTCACTTTTTAGAATCATCTATTCTTCCTTACTCTTTCCTATAAATTGCAGGCTCCTATCAGATTTCTTTGTTACTTAACTACACACTAAAGAATCATGATGCACAAGGTATTGTCTATTTTGATCTGATTTTGATAGTATTTTTCTATTGTGCCTTACTTTTACTGGCAAATTCCACTTATTTCTAGCAGTTACTAGTTACCTATTGCTGTAGCTATCATCTTAACTTAAGGTCCATGACACACATAACATTAATCTTATAAATTCTGATTTTGACACAATTGAATTCCCTTATCATCAATCTTTCAAATATTTAGAAACATACCAAAGTATTCCATTCGGAGGAGACTGTCTTGATATGATAAGGAATGTAACAGAAAAACTTCAGTATTTTTATGAAGTAATTTCTGTTGACTAGTTTAAAAATATCCATTCTTTATTGGGTTAGGGATTTGTCTTTGATTTTTTTCACTGAGTAACAAGCTCAGTCACAGTGACTAAACACAATAACAGATACTAATTTTTAAAAATACTCATTTATATTGTTGATTTGGTTATTTATCCCCATTGGCCTATTTTGTGATTGAGTACATTTACAAACTTCCATAATTAAACAGGTTTCCATTTCTACAATCGGCATTAATTATTCAGGGTACATTCTTTGTTTTCCAATGCTGACTATGAATGCCAAAGATTTGCATATTCTAGGGGTGCTTTTTCTGACTGAGATGTATACACAGCCCTAGAAATAGACACAGCTCTATTATTCTAATTGTATACTTTTATTTCTTTCTTGTACATCACAAATATCTCATGTGGCAAGATTTTTTTTGTGATGCAGTTGACGTTTTGGTCTCAGTATTTATTACACATTAAACATTTGTGTTTGATCAGAGCCCATAATGCAACAGGTCCATGTAAGTTCCTGGGAAGACATGATAAGCCAGAATTTTCACAACACCAGGTGCCAAAGCAAACATAAATTTACCAATGTGACTCTTAGAGAAGAGAAAAGGAAGCTGCACCGTGGCTCTCATATCATCTGACTGTCCTGACCTCATCTTCTACTGTCCACCACACCAATCTCTCAAATTCTTTCCTGCACCAAGCTCTCATATGACAAGATGATGCACATTATGTCTCCTCAGCTAGGATTTTTTTCCCTTAATTCTTTAAATCTACAATGACCCATCTTACCTCTCTTGGCCTGGATTTTCCTATTTCATATGATCTTCCCCAGCTCAACAGCCAATGATTGGTATTTTATTATGTTTTTTGTCTCAAATTAATTTATTAATTTTGATTCTGCAGGAAGTAGCAAGATCACTCTGTTCTTATTATAGAGATTTCAAGCATATATTCTATACTTTTTCATTGTGTGTGTGAGTGTGTCTGCCTGTGTGTGTGCATGCTTGTGTGTGTGCATGTGTGTGTGTGTGTGTGTTTGAGACAGGGTCTGACTATGTAGTTTAGGCTGTCCTTCAATTTTTTCTTTACATTTTCCCATACTGTGTGCAATACATTCTTTACAGTCAGTCCTTTTTATTTTGATACAGGGGCTAGATAAATTTCTCAGACTGTGTTCAAACTTGTGATCTTACTGCTTCAGCCTCTCAGAGTTCTGTATTATATATATGCATCACTGTACCTGGTTAAGTTTCTCTTTTGATGATTCTAGATGGTTTGGCACAGAAACCTTAGATATGACATCAAATATGTACCTTAGCAATTGACTCTTTTTATGTTAACACAATGCATCCCCACTCATGACCGTGGAAATCTGTGCAGATACTTTTACACATATATTTGATTTTGATTGTGGTGTGGTTTTCTTTCATCTTCTTCCCTGTGTTGTTCACATGGTATATTCTCTTCTTGGAAGAATTCACTGTCCTGACAAAAGGAGAAATAAAAATCTTCAAAAATTGAAAATGTTGCATGGAGATCAAAATAGGTAACCAATCTGTTGTATTTATAATGATGTTTATAAGGTCATGTTTATGATTAGGGTTGCTCCAACTTGAGTTATCAATAAAAGACATTCATGTAAGAAAAATTTATTATGATGTAAAAAAGAAGCCATGCAAAATCAGTGTGTTTTATTTAAGAACAGAATTTTACTTGTATAAAATGCTCATTTTAAAGGACCTACATCAGAAAAATTACATGAACTATCTCTTTTCAATATTGTGATCAAAGATTTGAATTTCAAAATAACTACAATGAAAGACACATTGGAAACACCATTATCAACCTCACACAAAATATTCATCTTTGCTTCAAACACACTTATCAAACTATTCTTGCCACTTCCTGGAGTATCTCTGTGCAGTTCTATTTTTGAGAATGTCTTTACTTAGGCTATTGCAATTTTACCAATGTTCTAAATTTATTAATAACATTTACCTTTATGGAAAATTGAACTTTAGGAAACATCAAGAAATGTAATGCTTCCAGATCCACTGAATAAGTTACATAAGGATACACTATATTTTTTCTTTCATTTTAAAGAGAATAAAACAAAATAAAATAGAACAAAGCAGATCAGAATATATCAGTGCAAGCAACACAAGACTACAAAAAAACAACAGGAAATCAAGATTAGCTACTAAAATGTCATTCGTTTTGTTAAAAACAGTTGTCCAACTCTTCTAACACAATAAATTCATACAAAACAAAATAGTATAAAGCTGATCAAAACAAAGAATGAAAGCATTTCAGGCCTTCAAAACCAGACAATAGGAAATTCAAGAATGTCTACCATAATGTCTCTTGTTTTCTTCAAAACAACTGTCCAACCTTCACAAATATTGAACTCAAATATTAGGAAACAGATTAAACCAATCAAAACAAAGAGTAAAATCATTATTTGACTTCAAAACAAGATGACAGAACATCAGCAATGGCTTCTAAAATATCTCATTTTCTTCAAAGTAGCTGTTCATACCATCACACATAATAAAATAAGTTCTTCTAAACTCTCTATCAGAAGTTCTAGGCATGTATAAGCCTATATAAGTGTATCTATCCTTTCTGTATTAGAGGAGAAAAGCAAAATACAAGAAAAGCACGAAACGAAGGAGACAAATAAATAATAAAAAACCCAAAACAATAACAATATAGGCTTTCAAAACCATGTGGTAGGAACATAACCAAAGTTGTTATTCATAGGTATCTTCATAAGAACTACCTAGATTACCAAACATATGCATACAAAATTGATATACTCCTATGAATGTTAGCTGTTTTGTTCCAAGAACTAATAGAATTATTAGCACAATCATCTTAGGTATTTTGAGTGTGTGTATACAAAATTACATCTTTTTTTTCCTCTTCCTTCCTTTCTCCTTTTGCTTGAGTTAGTTTTCCCCTTTGAGCAGTTTCTTACCCTTTCACAATATTTATTGAAGATTCTTCATCTCATTTAATCTTTCAGTTTCTTACACTGAGGAAACTATACACTATTTACATATTTAAGTTTGACTTATTTCACTTATGAGTATGGTCTCAAGTTGCATCCATTTTTACCTATAAAAGCCTCTGTGTGGTTCATCTTTATAGCTGCATAGTACTCCACTGTATAAAAATATCATATCTTTTTTATACATTCCTCAATCAATGGGTGTTTAGGTTTCCAATATTTGGCTATTACAAATTGTGCCAGTAGAAACATGAATGTACATTTATCACTATGGTGTGATGATTTAAATTCTTCTGGGAATATGGCAGAACTGGAATATCTGGGTTAAATGGCACCTCCAATCCCAGATTTTTGAGGAACCTCTGGACTAACCTCCACAGTGATTGAACAAGTCTATTCTCCTATCAAAAGTCAAGAAGTGTTGCTTTTACCCCACCACCTCCTCAGCATTTTCTATTTGGTTTTTCTTGATTCTTGCCATTCTTTCTGGAGTGAGATGAAATCTCAGTATTTTTTAAACTTGCATTTCTCTTATGACCAATGATGCTGACCATTTTTTCATGCATTTATTTTCCATTTTTATTCCTTCAGTTGAGAAGTGTATATTCATCTCAGATGCCCATCTTTGAATTGGGCCTTTGAATTTCAGGTGCCTGATTTTTTTTAATTCTTCATAGATTCTTTGCCAAAGAAGTTCTAAGATTTTTTCCCAATTTGTGGGCTTTCTGTTCACTATGTTAGAGATTTGTTTTGATATGTGAAACTTTTTAAAATAAGATTAGATCCCAATTTTTGATTCTGGGAAGCACTGCCCAATGCATTTTGATTTTTGTTCATGAATTCTCTGCCTAACTCTACATCTTCACTATGTCTACCTACAAGACTTTACAGGATATTTAGTGTTGCTGTTTTAATATTTATATCTTTGATCCATTTTGACATTAGTTTAGTGCTTGGTGATAGGCATTGTTCTGGTTTTAGTTTTTGGCATATGGAGAGGCAGTTTTTCCAGCACCACTTATTAAAGAGGCTATCTTTCATCTAATGAATGTGTTTGGCCCCTTTGTCAAAGATAAGGTGGCTGAGTGTGTTTGTAGTTGTGGCTATATCTTCTAATGTATTTCATTGATCTTCATGTCTGTTTTCATTTGAATACCATGCTGATTTTATCACAGTAGATTTGTAGAAAAACTTCAAGTCAGGGACTGTGATGCCTCTTGCTTTAGCTTTGTTGGCCAGAATTGCCTTTTGCTATTCTAGACCTCTTCTGGTTCCAGATAAATTTTAAGAATAATTCCTCTAGATCTGTGAGGTATGATAATGGTATTGTGATGGGAATTACATTAAATCTATATAATAATTTTGAGAGAATGGCAATTTTCACAGTATTTATTCCTCCTATCCATGAACAAGTAATACATCTATTTTCTGAGATCCTCTTTGATTTAATTGTCACTGAATAGATCTTTTACTTACTTTGTTGGATTGATTCCTAAATATTTCATTTTTTGGATGATATTGTGAATGGTGTGGTTTCTCTTATTTCTCTCACAATGGGTTTGTCATTTGCGTACAGGAATGCTATTGATTTTTGAATGTTAACTTTGTATCCAGTTACATTTCTGAATTTGTTTGTTACACATAGAAGTCTTTCAATATAGTTTTGGGGGTCCTCTATGCAAAGTATCATGTTATTTGCAAAGAATGATAATTTAAACTTCTTTCTTTCCTATCCTCATATGTTTTATTTCTCTCTCTTGTCTAATTGCTCTGGATAATGTTTCCAACTCTATGTTGAAAAAGAATGGTGGTAATGGACATAGTTGTCTTGTTCCTGATTTTAGAGTAAAAGCTTTCAGTCTTTGACCATTTAATATGATGCTGGCTGTTGGTTTGACATAGATGGCTTTTATTAGATTGTGGTAAAGACTATGTATCCAGATTTTCCATAGGGATCTTATCATGAGTTAGTGTTGGACTTTATTAAAAGCTTTTTCTGCATCTATTTAAATCATTATATGATTCTTATCTTTGAACCTATTGATATGTTGTATTTTGTTTATTGATTTGCATATATGGAACCATCCCTGCATTCTTGGGATTAATCCCACTTGGTGATGGTGTATAATAATTTTGATGCCTTGCTGCATTCTGTTTACCAGTATTTTATTTAGGATTTTTGTATGTATATTATTTAAGGAGATTGGTCTGTAGTGCTCTTTTTTGGTTGGGTCTTTATCTGCTTTTGGTATTAGGGTAATACTTGCTTTCAGGAATGAGTTAGAGAGAACTGCATCACTTTCAGTTTCACTGAAGAATTAGTTGGGTGTTGACATTAAGTCTTCTTTGAATTTCTTGTAGAATTCAGCAGTGAATCTGTCAGGACCTGAGCTTTTCTTTGTTGATAAATTATTAATTACATTTTCAATTTCATTAATTGCAATTGGGTTATTCAGCAGTTTTTCATCTTCTTGATGGAGCTTTGCTAAATCATATGCTTCTAGGAATCTTCTCATTTCTTGTGTGTTATTGAACCTATTAGAGTAAAGGTTTTTGAAGTAGGTATTGATGATCCTCTATTTCTGAAGGTTCTGCAGTGATTTCTCCCTTTTCATTTCTTATTGCAAGAATTTAAACTTTCTCTTTTCTTTTTTTTTTTGTACCAGGCATTGAACTCAAGAATTTTCACTTGCCATGCAGGTGCTTATGCCACCTAGCTAAATCCCCAGTCCAAATTTGAACTTTTTCTTTCCTCTTTTTGATAAGGTTGGCTGGAGGTTTATCAATTTTTTTATTCTTTCAAAGAACCGACTCTTTAATTCATTAATTCTTTGTATTTTTTTCTTAGTTTAAGTTTCATTAATTGATGCTCTGTTATTTTTAATTTCCTGTCTTCTTTGGGCTTTGGGTTTTGGATTTAACTCCTCTTTTTCTAGATATTTGAGGTGTACCATCAGGTTGCTTATTTGTGTTTGTTCTGTTTTCCTGCTGTACATATTCACCAGGATGAATTTCCTTCTGAGGACTGGTTTCATTGCATCAGATAGGTCCTGGTTAGTTGTATTTGTGTTTTTGTTTGCTTGTAGGTATTGTATCATTTCTTCTTAATTTCTTCTTTAATTTCCCCTGTGACCCATTGATTGTAAAGTACTGTATTATTTAATTTTCATGTTTCTGGAATTTTCACAGTTTCTTTTGTCATTAACTTCCAGTTCTATGGCACCATGTTCAGATAATATGCATTGGATAATTTTGATTCTTTTACACTTCTTTAAGCATGTCGTATTGATTCTATAAGGTCTATTTTAGAGAACATCTCATGTGAATCACAGAAGGATGAATATTTTGAATTTGTTGGGTGGAACACGCTGCACCCACCTACTGAGTCTATTTGTTCACAGTTTGATTGATTTCTTTTATTTATTTGCTGATTTTTTGTCTAGTTTATATGTCTCTTTGTGTCAATGTGGTTTTAAGGTTTTGCATTTTAAATTTGTTATTTTTAATTGATTTTTTTGTTTCTGTTACTATTTTTTTTTACATAGTTGTGTGTTCCCATATTTGGTGCTTATATATTTAGAAATGTCATCTCTTTCTCTTAAATTTTTCCCCTAACTGGTATGTAATGACTTTCTTTATCTCTTCTGATCATTCTTGGTTTGAAGTTCACATTTTCTGCAAACAAAGTTTCTACCCCTGCTCTTCTTGGGGTTTTTATTGCATGAAGTATTGCCTTTCATCCTTTGACTTTCTGTCTATGAATTTCCTTTTGGTTTAGATGGGTTTCTTGTTTGCAGCATAGGGTTGGATGCTGTTTCTTGTTCCATTGTGTCAACCTATATTTGTTAAGTGGTGAATTGATGTTATTGTATAATGACATTAAGGTTTATAAATAATATATATTTATAAATAATATATATTTGCTTATTTTTGTCATGTTATCTTCTGCTGTTTGCTTTTACCTTTCTACTCTGTTTAATTGTTTGCCTTGCTTAGTAATTTTTTTCTGGTGGTGTTCTGAAGTCATAGTGGTTTTACAGGTATCTAGAATGTCTTTCTAGGGTTGGTTTGGTGACCATGAAATTCTTCAGCTGTTCTTTGTGATGGAAGTACCCTATTTCTCCATTAATTTTGAAGGACAATTTTGCAGAGTATGTAAATCTGGATTAAAAATACTTTTCATTTAGGATTTGAAATACTGTACTCCATGCTCTTCTTGATTTCATTGTTTGTGTTGAGAAGTCTGCTGTGATTTGGATGGGCTTTCCTTTATAGGTGATATGCCTCTTTTCTTAACAGCTTTTAATATTCTGTTTTTACATTGAACTTCTGGGATGTTTATTAGTATATGTATATGTGTGTATGTGTAGATTTAATTTGGTTATGGCTATTTGGAGTTGTATGTGCTTCACTTACCTGTGTAGCAGTTTCCTTTCCCATGATTGGGGAATTTTTTCCAATACTACTGTAAATAGTCTTTATATGTCATTTTTGTTGCCACCTTCCTTTTTGTTCATACCTATCTGTTTTATATTGTTTTTCTTTGTGTCATCTTGCAGCTGTTGAATTGTTATCTCCTGATTCTTTGTTATTTTTAAAAGTTCTTACCATTCCTGTTCACTATGTTTATATGAAGTTTCCTTTTCATGGTATGGCATTCACCAGAAAGCTTCATCAAATTATTTTTCATCACATTTCATAGTGATTTTCAAGAAAGAAGACTTCCAGAACTGCTTCAGAATGTGATAGAAAATGTGTAATAAATGTGTTCAAAGCAAAGGGGATTGTTCTGAAGGAGATTAAGTGCAATGTGTCCTTCCGCTATAATTATTTTAATTGAAATATTCATTATATATTCAATCACACTATAATTTCATACACAACTCCTACCACTTAGTGAATATTTATCATCTTTACTATACAGGTGAGATATTTACAAATAATTAAATTTCTCAAAGTCATCCAGATGTGTTAGGTGAAAATTCCTTTTAATGTAGTGTGACTAAAGAGTATAATTTTTAAATTTTTAAAGGACAAATGTACACTGTACCTTATGGCATATATAAAGATATATTACTTACATATTTAACCATATGTTTTTATAGAGTGCTATTTAATAATTTGTAATTATAACAATGAAAATTGTCATTTACTGAGCTTCTACTATGTAGAATGGCATTTTTAAACTTCACAATTGGGGAAGCATTAATAGTCACATAGTTAGAAAAAATACAAAACATTATTAATCATATTATTATGAAGTGTCATTATACAACAGAGACTGAGCTCAAAGTCTATTCTTATTCAGTATTTTAGAGTTTTTAGACTAATGAACTGTGGTGAAATTAAAGAAAAATGTTATCAATTATTTTTGACAGGATATGTCAAGAAAAATATCAGTGATGCTACTGATCCATGTATGTTGGGGACCACTATGAAGTAGCTCTGAACAGGATTTAAATTTTACTCCTAGGCCTCGTTCCCTTGCCTGGTGATGGGAAGTGATTCATAGTAAGTGAATCTCTATGAATCACTGATCTTGGCTGAGATTTGTAGTAATCAAAGAGGCCAAAGACAGCTCAAAGGGCAAGATAAGGCCACATCTGCGGGCACTTGGGTCCAACCTCAATTAACAAGATAGAAACTGCAGCTGGAGGAATTTCACCCCTAGAACCTCCGACTATAAATATTATCCTGGAGATAGAAAAGTTCTCCTAAATTGTCATAATTTACAACTTGGAGAAGTCTTTGAAAACTCCCAAGGTCCTGCTCATTTCCCACACTTTCCTCAGTTTCTCTGCCTTTTGTCCTTGGACCTATAAAAGTAGACTGATCCAGAGAAGCCTTTGTCTTAGCCCTCAGAGCTTCAAGCTTAATTAAAGGGTTTTAATCCTCCCAGTGACCTGAAATCATACTATTTGTTTCATTTTATTTAACCTCCACCATACACTCATTTGGGAGATCAGGGATCTAGGTCAGGACCTGATACATGTAGAAGAATTAAAACTAGGGAATGCATGACAAGAGAGATTTTGCTAAGTTAAACAAATTGTAGAAATTATACACAATTAAAATTTAAAGAGTATCACTTGGCTTTTGGAATGACTCTCATTAGTCAGATTCAAGAGAAGATGAAGAACTCAAATAATGAGTGATTTTTGAAAGTGATAACTCCTCAAGCTGCCAGTTTCTTGTTCTTAGAATTTTGCATTTGGCTTTTACCTCAGTAGATCTCTCAGTGACTTGAGAGCAGAAAACCATACAGATACATTACAGTTCCTCCTTCTTAGCTTCTCAGATGATCCTGAACTCCAGCACTTTCTCTTTGGACTGTTCCTGTTGATGTATCTGGTCACAGTGCTCAGGAACCTGCTCATAATTCTGGCCTTCATCTCTGACTCCCATTTCAAAACCACTATGTATTTCTTCCTCTTCAACCTGTTTTTGATTGGCATCTGTTTCACCTCTACTATAGTCCCCAAGATACTAGTGAATACCCAGACACAACTTAAAGACATCTCATAGATAAAATGCCTTGCTCAGGTGTATTTTTTATGATTTTTGCTGGAATGAGTAATTTCCTACTGACCATCATGCCTATGACTACTTTGTGGCCATCTGTCACCCATTGAACTACATGGTCGTCATGAACCCTGGCCTGTGTTGCTTTCTTGTTCTGATTTTTTGTTTCACCATCTTCTAAGATTCCCTGCACCATCTTCTATTGATAATGCATCTGACCTTCTCTAGAGGTACTGAAATCCCATATTTTGTCTGTGAACTTGTCAAGGAAGCTAGCTCTGATCCCTACATCAATATCAGGGCCTTGTATGTATTAACTTCCCCCCTGGGTATGCTTCCTGTCACCAGTATACTCTTTTCTTACTCTCAGGTTTTTGCCACAATAATGAGAATGTCTTCCAGAGAAGGAAAGTACAAAGAATTTTCCATCCATAGGTCTCATCTCTCTGTGATCTCCTGTTCCATGGAACAGGATTTGGGGTGTACCTCAGTTCTGCTGTAACCCATTCTTATCAGGGAAACATAATTTATTCTGTGATGTACACTGTGGTCACTCCTAGGCTGAACTCTTTCATCCACAACCTGATGAATAATGATGTCAAAGGGAGCTATAGGAAAACTTCTCAGTAGAGAAGGACCTTGTCTTTGATGGTTCATTTTGTTTAGAAAGGAGTTGCCATTTCATTCCTAAGACAAATTTTGTTATTTTCCAATATCTTGACTTCTTTATTTTTCTAAAATATGTGGACTATTTTTTCTATTCCTAAACACTTAGTTCTACTTATAGTCCTTCCAGTCTAATGGATGCTGTTCCATTATTCCAGTTGTCCATATCCTCAATCCAGGATTTATACTGAGTTTTTCTCTGTTCTTCATATCTATATCCTGAGTTGAAGCAATTGTCTTCATTTTACTTAAAATTAGTCCAAATTGGCCACTTCTGAATCCATCCTTTGCTAATTTGATTCTTGTCTTTCCTAGTCATAGTCACCTAAATTGCTGCATTAGCTCTAAGAAGTTAACTCTCTACAGTTCATTTGACTCTTTAGATAGTATATCTTAAAGTATTAAGTGAAATAATGCTAGACATCTTCTCAAAGCCTTGAAACAACTCACTACTTGGAGAAAAAAATCTACCACAGGCTGGCATGGTGGTGAGTTCCTATAATCCCAGCACTCTGGAGGTTAAGGCAGGAGGATTTCTACGAGTTTGAGACCAGCTTGGGCTACCTAGTGGTTGCAGGTCAGCATGAACCACATAATGAAAGCTTGTCTCAAAAAAAATATGACTTTGGCAGAAAAAGTGTCACATGATATGAAGTTGATTCCTGTTGCAACATTTAAAAAAATCTAGTACATCTCTTTTCTCAAATATATTCATTTTACTGGCAAGAAATTAGATAAGGTTAAATTGGGTCATGATCTCTCTCTTCAAAACTATTTCTATAGCCACCTAATTATTCCCTCTACCTCCATTTGCCCCCATTTTCCACTTACTTATGATGTCATAATGTACCTTTCCTTATAACATATGAATTGGGGTACAGTTTTAATTACTTATAAAAGCCTTATTATATTTAACTACGTTTTCAGTGGTTCTTTTTCCATCTGAATGTTTCGCCTTATTTCTAACAATTCAAATCTAAGTTTAATTTATACTTTTTCTATGACTTATTGTTTCATGTTTCTTTCATGTTACTCACAACTATTTGTGCACTAAATTTTCCTTATTAGTTATTTAATTCTCAAGCATAGTCTCCATTGTAAAAGGGAATAAGTGCATGAAAAAAGAAGTAAGATATGTTATGTGAATGCACTAATTAACCAGGAGGAATATAATCATTATGCACTGCAACTATGCACCAATAAAAAAATAGTTTAAAAATAACAACAAATATCCTTTAATCTTTGGGCAGTTTGTTTACAAGTATTCCTGGTATGTCTAAATTCATGTTTAAAGTACCTAACATATTAAATATCAATACGGTATCCACAAAAATTGTCTCCTTAATGACTTTAAATGCTCTCAATATGGGGAAATGTTAAATATTTGATGTGATGTATTTATCAATGGCCCTTATTTAATAATGACACTAATTATATTTGTATCAAAACAGCATGTCAGAATGTATTTTTGTTTCAGGGATACAACTCTGTGGCACAGTACCTGATCCTGAGTTTTATTCCTGGTAAAAACAAAACAGAATAAACAAAAACAAACAAACAAATATTATTTGATTGAGTTTACATTAAACTTTGTAACAATTTTCCCAGTATGGTCATTATCACAATGTTGGTTCCTTTTGCCAAAAAGCAATGAGTATATTATTCTTTTTCTGGTAGTACTTTCTATATCTTTTCTTAGAGTATTGTAATTTTTAATGTAAATATCTTCTTTTACTTCCCTTGTTAGATTGATTCCTAAGTATTTCATGTTTGATACTATTGTGAAACGTGTGGTTTCCCTAATTTGTTTTGAAATGAGTTTTTTTTCTGTGTACAGGAATTCATTTGTTTTTTGAGTGCTGGCTTTGTATCAAGCTACATGACTAAATTTTGTTATTAAATCTAAAAGTGCTTTGGTAGAGGTTTTGGGGTCTTCTAAGAAGTTTATAATGTCATGTGCAAATAATGTTAATTTAAATACTTCCCTTCCAAATTTTATTCATTTTGTTTCTTTTTCATGTCTCATTCCTCTGGATATTATACCCAAAACTATATTGAATAGGATGGTGATAGAGAACATCCATGTCATGTTTTAAACTTTAAGGTGAAAACTTTTCAGTTTTTGACAATTTAGTGTGATGCTGTTGATTTCCCATTGATGCATTATAGCAGACTGAGATAATGATAATCTATTCCAATAGGGTTTTTAACATGAATGGGTGTTGGATTTTGACAAATTAAATTTCTGCATCTATTGAGAAGATCTTGTGATACATAGATAGATAGACAGACAGATAGATGAATAATCTTTTCCCTTCTTTTCTCCTTTCACACATCCCAGTTGCTCTTTCCTTTTGAGCACTTTCTTTCTTCTTCACTTCACAACGTCTATTTTACATTTTGGATCTTACTGTTTTGACTACATAATTTTCATGCATACATTGTACCATGATTGCACCCACCCTTCCTACTACCATCTCTTGCACTTTCCCTGCCCATCACTCCCTTCCTGTCCATTTGTTTTCCTTTCCTCTTCTTTCAGGCAAACATCTTTATGACAGTTAACACAACAACTCACAGTGCTACTGATTTAATTATAAATAGCACTATTTTATCTTGTATGTCTGAATAATACACCACTGTGTTTAGAGACCATCCTTTTTAACAGGTATGAGAAAATATCTCTTGGTGATTTTGATTTGCATTTCCAGTTTGATTAGATATGTTGAACAACTTTTCACATATCTAATGGTCATTTGCACATATTTAGTTATTTATTATTAATTTTATTGGTCCATTTTATACATAATGATCACATTCACCATACTAAATATATTACATGTATTGTATTTTCATTCTTAAAATTTTTTCCTAATTCCATCTCCTCCCTCAGTCCATCTTCTCAACTCTTTTACAAATGTTTCTTTCCATTTTATCCTTGCTTTTAAAAAATTTCCTTTTCCATTTACTTTCCTTCCTTTCTCTTTTCTCCCACACTAATTTTTCTTCCTTTTGAATCAGTTCTTACCATTTCACAATATCTGTTGTACATTTGTGTCCTCATTCACTCTTTCAGTTTCTACAGGGAGGCAATGTAATATTTACACATATGAGTCTGACTTAAGAGTATGGTCTCAAGTTGCATCCATTTAACTGGAAATGCCTCAATGTTATCCTTTATGGCTTAGTAGTACTTCACTATATAAAAAACACACATCTTCTTTATCAGTTTGTTGGTTGATGGGCATTTGGATTGTTTCAATGATTTATCTATTACAAATTGTGCTGCTATAAACATAGATGTGCATACATCACTGTGGTATAATGTATTTAATTTCCACAAAAAGATAAGCAGGAGTGTGTATTTCAGGAAGGCCTATTTAGGTAATTTAACCATTAATATCTCTTGTAAATGGAATTTTTTAGTGTTTACAATTTCAGATTGTTCATGATTAGTTTATAGATGTGCACTGATATGTGAATGTTGATTTTTTTATCTAGTAATTTTATTTAATCACTTGAAAGAGTTTTTGATGACTTATTGGGGTTATCTACATGAAAGATCATATCATCTGCATAGAACTATAATATAATATAGTCTCAATCATTCCAGTGTAGATGAATTTGATTGCTTTGAGTTCTAAAATCTCTGGATAGGACATCTAGTATCTAGAAGTTGTGGCAAAAGTGGACCTGTGTGTCTTGTTTCAGATACTACAGAAGACATTGTTGATTTCTACCAACAGAATATAAGCTATAGTATATCATAGATTCCTTCTCTTGTGTTAGTATACATTAATTTTATAGCTAAGTTTTGGAAAACTCTTATCCATAAAGGATACTAAATTCTGACCCACATTTCTTCTCTATATATTGACGTAATAACAGGATTTTTTTCCTTCATTTTTTAATGTGACATGTTATGTTTATATTATTACCATTATTTCTTTCCTATCTTTCTCCATTTTATTTATTGTTTAAATTTCACAACTTATATGCCAATATTGATATATTAATCTAAATTAAAAGTCTAGTGTTGACATAAAAGCACATAGGGCCATGAAACACCTAAGATGACCCAGACACAAAATTATGCATTTACACTCAGTTGAATTTTGGCAAAACTGAAGTAACACAAAATGAAGCAAAAGAACATGCTTTAAAAATTGTTTTAGGACAAGTAGGAATTAAATTGAAAAAGAAGAAAATGAGAAAAACACATCACATAATATATATTAAAATAGTAATATATTAAAACATTAATATATTAAAATAAATACAACATGTGAAACATGTAAATGTCTATGCTACTAGTAATCATAAGGAAAACTCAATAACATTGCTGAGGGAAAATATTTTTGGTCATAACCTCAAAGGAATCAGTGAGAATATAAATAAGAATATATCAAACTAAAAATCTTGTCAAATAACATAGGGAAATTGTCAAAAGAATGAAGAAAGTGCTATAAAAATCAGAGGTAATATTTGTATAAAACTTGGTGATTGTTCTAAATATATAAAGAATTTAAATAGCCCATTAGAATGGTAATCTGCTGAAGAAATGGGCAGTTATCCTGAATAGACATTTCTCAAATAAAGATATCCAAATTGACATAAGCTATATAAAAATTGTTCAGCATAACTTACTAAATGAGAAATACAAATAAAAATCTTAGTTAGATATCATGTCATACCTGTTAAAATGGAAAGTATTTATACACAAAACCATATTATTTAGGCATATAGGATGAAATAAGAATAGAAAAAATATAATCAACTTAGAGTAAATGGATAGAACTGAATTTTTTAGGCTAACTGTAATAACTGACTGGAAAGTAGAAGAGGAAAAGACTGGTAGCCAGTGGGAGATTGTCAGAGAAGATAGCAGGGAGGGTGGTTGCGATCAAAGCATGATGTATGCATGCATGTATGGAAGTTATAGAGTCAAAATTATTCATCTTTATGTAATATGCATTATAACAATAAAAAGAATGCATATATTATGAAATACTATTCAAACATAAATAAGAAGGAAGTCTTGTTATTCACAACAACATAACTGAAAGTAGAAACCATTATATTAAATGGAATATGCCAGACACAGGAAGATGGACACTGTGTAATCTCATTCCTGTTGAAATTTTTAAAACTGGACATAATTGAAAAAGGAAGTTCCATTGAGTTATTAGTTATAGCATTGGGACTTGCTCATGTATGCTTATAATTTGCATCACAATGTTGCAATGCAAAATTTGTCAAACACTACAAAATTAAAGCTATATGATGTAATAGTTCACAAAAGTTAAAACTGTATGAGTTAATTTGTACATTAATGTCTATTTAACTATGTACAATACTTTTAAACATCATGTTGTCCAAGTTATACACATAAAATTTATTTATTTGCCACTTAAAAATACATTTGAGGGCCGGATTTTACTCAGTAGCATAAGTGCCTGCCTTGCAAGTGTGTGGTCATGAGTTTGATCCCTGGTAGAAAAAAAATTTTGAAGAATTAAGAAAAATTATTAATTAAGGAATCTTTGGTGCTACAACATTGTGGAACCAAATCTTCCATAAAATTTCTAGTGTTTCTTCAAGAGTGGCATACCACTTAGTAACCATTCCAGGGAATTTTTCCTGATGGAAATTAATTTTTTTCTAGGGAACATCCTACCAATTTAAGTCATGTAAGCAAATAGTTTTTCTAGTTGCACTGCTCAGTGTTGTGCCCACTAAGATTTCCCTTTACCACTTTTCTGCAGGGAAAGTTGCTGTACGGTAGCTGAACACTTTTGGTTCATACCTGCATAAGAGACAGCTTATCTGGCTGTTGAGGCTATAGTATAAGTGTAAGGGAGGGCTGGTGAAACTGAAGACTGATTTAAATAGGCCCTAGTCTTCTCTTCCTTTGTCATCAAATCCTATGGTACACATAATGAGGCAGTAGGTGCACTCTAGAGGGCAGAAGGTAGTAGAATCAGAGAAAGAGTCATACACTTTTGAGCCACTTCTTTGCATAACTTTCTTTCACCTTTTAGGGACCATTTCTGGGGACTTTGCTGGGGGCCATTCATGTTTAAGTCACATCTATTTAATTATAGATTGTTGCCTTTTTTTTTCAACTGTAAGAATTGATGGGTCAGGTAGCACCAAGTGTATGATACATAGCTCAAGTCATGCCGTAGCTTTGAGTCCCAAAATCAAGAGTTCAGTTTCCACCAAGGCCAAGTATCAGGATAGGAGCTGTTCTCAAAAGGAGAGTTATTGTCTCAAGGTAAGAGCAGAATCTTTCTCCAAAATCTTAAAGTTCTCTTCTGTGACTCATCTCTGGGGACCTTCCAGAGGCTAGAAACAGCATCTTTATCTGCTACTGACAACTGCAATACCCTTGGATCTGCAGGGTCCTGCTGCCCCAGTAGTGGAGCAACAAGGAAGGTATCTTGAAGCTGTTTCAGAGCACTCCTTTGTTTTGGGCTCTACAAAGAATGGTTATTACCAATGCAAAAGACAACAGATGAGATTGTGAGGAAAAATTAAGCTTGCTACATTTTTGTTGGAATGTAAACTAGTACAAACACTGTGGAAGTCAGTACATATTCTCAAAGTGTCAGAGACATAATGTTAGAGTAATACATGCATATCTATGTTTAAAGTGGAATGACCTATAACAGCTAAACCTTGGAAGTGATCTATGTGCATGTCAACAGATGAATGGATACAGAAAATGTAGTGTTAACAGAATACAATACTGATCAGGAATAAAAAATGAATAAATGGATAAAAATGAATAAAAGGATAAAATTGAATCATTTATAGACAGGCAAGTACACCATGAAACCACAAATCTTAGTAAAATAAGTCAGGCAAACTAAGTCAAATATGGCATGGTTTCTCTAATACAGGAAAATGAAAGTATTAATAATTTAAATACCAAAGTAAAATATAGATGATAGGAATGAAGGAAATAGACTTCATGCACATGGAGAGGGGATCTAGGAAGGGAAGGAGAGGAAATAGAGGAATTTGGAAATATAAAAGTTTACAACTGAATATTTATATGTCTCATCTCCCTGTGACAATTGTTTACACTGTGCATCACAAATATGTAGGCTTTGTATCTGACCATTGACTCTCTAGTATAAGTTTGTATGTGAAGGCTGGTAAAACTGAAGACCAATGTCCAAAAGCATTGGCAGACTATAGCTCTTCCAAAATGGGAGCACTTAATTCTTTCTCTTTTTATTTTGTCCTCAATGCAATCTTATTTGCTCGCACCATCCTCATCAATGTTGTGTCTTTCCACTTTAGTGTTCTGGCTGATATATCAATCAACTATCATTACATCCAGAACTTTACTAAGTACAAGATCAGAGGTCCATGAAGGAAAAGAGATTGTTCTGTTGAAGAATGTTCCCAGGGACCCCTTCACACCCTTGTTCCTCAAGCTGTAGATGAAGGGGTTCAGCATAGGGGTCACCACAGTGTACACTACAGAGATGATCATGCTTGCCTAGGAAGAATGAGTGAAAGCAAAACTAAGGTATTCTGCAAAGCTTTTCCTGTAGTTCAAAGACACCATACACAGGTGAGACCCACAGGTGAAAAATGCCATAGACTTGCTTTCAGAAGAAGACATCCTCATTAAAGAGGAGATGATCTGACAGTAAGAGAAGAGGATCTCAGGGACAGGAAACACACCCAGCAGGGCAGTTATATACAAGACAATGTCATTGATGTGGGTATCAGAGCTGGCCACTTGGAGCAGTGGAGGGAGATCAAAGAAGAAATGTGGTATTTCTGTAACTGTGGTGAAAGTTAGATGCAAGATTGGTAGAAGATTCAGCAGGGCATCCCAGAAAATGATGAACCAAGACACCAGGACCAGG
Organism: Hydrochoerus hydrochaeris; assembly: GCA_004027455.1. NCBI lineage: Eukaryota > Metazoa > Chordata > Mammalia > Rodentia > Hydrochaeridae > Hydrochoerus > Hydrochoerus hydrochaeris. Next base: position 159,309 of record PVLA01004389.1, on the reverse strand, counting down.
AGACCACAAAGTCAGTGATTTATGATGATCATGTACTTCTGGGGATAACAAATGGCTACATAAGCCATCACAGTCAGGAGGAAATTTATCCACTCCAGCAAAATTCATGAAAATATACACCTGAGTGAGGCATTCCACATAAATGCCTTTGTTCTATGCCTGGATATTCAGCAGCATCTTTGGGACAGTGGTGGAGGTGAAACAGATGTCCACGAAGGACAGGCTGCAGAGGAAGAAATACATGGAGGTGTGGAGGTTGGAGTCAGAGTTGATGGCCAGGGTGATGAGGAGCTTCCCAAATATTGCAAACAGATACATGGACAGGAACAGTCCAAAGAGAAAGGGGTGCAGTTCAGTATTCTCTGAGAAGCTCAGGAGCAGGAATTGAGATATACATGAGTTGTTTCCTCTTTCCATGTGTCTGATTTAACTTGAGGAGTAGAAGGCAAAAGCAATGTTTAAAAGAAAACTAAACTGGTACCTTGTGTATTTATCACTGCACTGCATCACCCTTGGATGGATGCCCTTCACCTTCTCTTAGTCTCTGCACATCAATATGATTCACTCAGCAGAGTGGTTTCCATTTTCAATTTTAATTTTTATTCTTATTCATCTTTTCTTTAACTTTCTGTGGAACTGAGTGTTGAGTTCAGGGCCTTGTGTTTGTAAAAAAAGTGTTCTAATTATAAACTATTTCTTCAGCCCTATTTTATTACATATCAGAATTCTTCAAGAGTACAGTATATCATCATTGACTGTCACTGTACTCAACATGCTATTAAACTCTTCTCTTAAACTTCTTCATTCTTTCTGAATAAAGTTTTGTATAGTCTGGTCAATATTTCTTCAATGACTCCTCAAAACAATGTACCATTTATTACCTATCAAATTTTTTTCTTTCATTGAGATCATTTTTAATATTCCATATATGTACGAAGTCCTACAGTATGCAGGATATTGTGTTTAGCTGATTTTATTTAATATAATGTCCTTCAGGCTCATCCCTGTTGTATTGGATGATGATGTTTCCTTATTATACAGAGAGACACACATACACACCTTGCCTGCTTTATCCATTCATCTCTTGAGAATCACTTAAATTGACTTCAAATTTTGGCAATGGTGAATGGTGATACACCAAATGCAGCATTGTAGATATCTTTTGAAAATACTTATAGTTTTTCCTTTTGATACACACTGCACCTTGCATTTGGTAGTTTAGGTGGTAATTGTAGTTTAATTTTTTGATGTATTTTCATACTGTTTTACACAATGGCTATATTTTTGCACTCATTTTTTTTAAAAAAAATTTTTTAAAGAGAAAAAAGCCAAACAGAAAAAGGGTAGAAATAATACACAATTTTAAAAAAATAAGCAGTAAAAAATCACTGGTTGATAAATTACATACTGTCCTCTTAGAAATAGTTGTTCAAGTTACAGAATGAAAGCATAAAAAGTGGGCATTCAAACAGTAAGACTGCAAACAGTTCTATTCAATAATCCAACAAAAATTTAGTAACATGGTTATCAATCCTACACATGTATACATACATGCAGTTATATCCTTTAAAGCAATTTCTTTTCCTCTCATTTTTGCAATAGCAATTACATATTTTGGGTTTTATTACTGCTACAGTTCTTATTATTTTTACAATAGAGACAAAATGTGATATTTATAAATATGATTGTTATTTATTTCACTTGTGAGGATAGTCTCCAATTTCCTCCTTTTACCTATGAAGGGCTCAAGATCATCATTTTTTTATAGCTGAATAATATTGCATTTTATAAAAGTATCACATCTTTTTATTCACTCTGTGGTTGATGGGAATCTTGATTGTTTCCAACATTTAGCTATTATGAATTGTGCTTCTATGAATATAGGTGCACATATATCACTGTGAAATGACCTTTAAGTTTTCTAGGAAAATAAAAAGGAGAGGAATAGCTGGATTGAATGGAACTTCCTATTCTAGTCTTCTGTTAAATATGGATTTTGATTTAAATAGTGACTTCACCATGTTACATTCCCACAAAAAGTAGAGTAGTGTTCTTTTTTCCCCCTTCAGCTTCGCCAGTATTTGTTTCAATTGGTTTCTTGATGGCAGCTCTATTTTCCAGAGTGAGATTAAATTTCAATGCTGTTTTAATTTGAAGTTCTCAAATGACCAGTGATGGTGAACATTTCTTCATGTTTTTCTTTGCCATTTGTATATCTTCCTCTGTGTGTTCATTTCTGATGTCCATTTTTGGAGAAGGTCTTTGAATTTGGGGGATTGATGTTTTTCAATTCTGTTCTTGATATAAGTCCTTTGTCTGAGGGTTTGCTGGTTAAAATTCTTTCCCATTCTGTGGGTTTTCTTTTCACTCTGTTTGTGATTTCTTTTGAAGTGCATAAACTTTTCAATAATATGGGATCCCAGTTGTTGATTCTTTGAAGTGTTCCCTGTGTAATTGGCATTTTGTTTATGAATTCTCTGCCTACTACTATGTCTTAAAGACTTCTACCTAACTTGTCTTCCAGTAGATTTAGTGTTTCTGTTTTGATATTCAGGTCTTTGATCCATTTAGATGTTAATTTTGTGCATAATGATAGGCATGGATCTAGTTTCAATCTTTGCCATGTGGAGAACCAATTTTTATAACACCATTTATTAAAGAGGCTATCCTTCTTCCAGTGAACATGGTTAGACCACTTGGCCAATTTCAGGTGGCTGAGTGTCTTTGTAGTTGTGCTTGCATCATCTAATCCATTCCATTGAGCCTCAGGTCTATTTCTTTGTCAGTACCATGCTCACTTTATCATTGTTGTTTTGTACTACATTTTCAAGTCAGGAATTGAGATGCCTCCTCCCTTGCCTTTGGCCAGAATTGCCTTTGCTATTCTAGGTTTCTTCTCCTCCAAATGAATTTTAGGAGTGTTTTCTATAGATCTGTGAGGTATGTCAATGGTATTTTGATTAGAATTGCATTAAATCTGTATAACAGTTTTGGTAGAATGGCCTTTTTCACAATGTTGGTTCGTCCTAGCCAAGAGCAAAGAAAATACTTGCTTTTTCCAATATCCTCTTCAATCTCCTTTTTTAGCATTGTATAATTTTCAGCATATGTCTTTTGCATTTTTAGTTAAGCTGATTCCTAAGTGTTTCATTTTTTTAGATGCTATTGTGAAAAGTGATATTTCCATAATTTCTCTCTCAGTGAGTTTTTTGTTTGTACACAGGAATGCTATTGATTTTGGAGCACTGACTTTGTATCAAGCTACACAGCTAAATTTGTTTATTACCTCTAGTAATCTTTTAATGGTATTTTGGTGGCCTATATAGAGGATCACATCATCTACAAATAGTGATAATTTAACTTCTTCCTTTCTTCTCTTTATTCCTTTTATTTCTCCCTGTTGCGTGATTGCTGTGTCTAGTATTTCCAGAACTATATTAGTGGAAATCCTTATCTTTTTCCTGATTTTAAAGTGAAAGCTTTCAGTTTTTGTCTATTTAGTACCATGTTGGCTGTTAGTTTGTCATAAATAGCCCTTTTAAGATTGAGATAGATGCCTTGTATTCTGAGTTTCTGAAGGGTTTTTATCATGAACATGTGTTGAACTTTATGAAAAGCTTTTTCTACATCTATTGAGATGACCATGTGGTTTTCTTTTTGGCTCTGTTGCATGGTGTATTACATTTATTGGTTTGCATATGATAAACCATGCCTGCATTCCTGGAATGAACACCACTTAGTCATGATGTATAATCTTGATGATTTGTTGTATTCTATTTGACAGTATTTTATTGAGAATCTTTGAATGAATGTTTGTTAGTGACATTTTCCTATAGTTCTCCTTTTTTGATTGTTTTTCTCTGCTTTTGGTAACAGAGTAATACCTGCCTCCAAGAATGATTTAAATAGAATTGTTTACTTTTCAATTTGATTGAAGAGCTTAAGGAGTATTGACATAAATCTTCTCTAAATTTCTTGTACAATTCAGGTGTGAATCCATCAGGACCAGGGATTTTCTTTGTTGGTAAGTTTTTAATTATTTTTCAATTTCAATAACATACTGGGTTATTAAAAATTGTTATTTCTTCTTGGTTGAACTTTGGTAGTTCATATGTTTCTAGAAATATGTCCATTTCCTCTGTGTTTTCCACTCTATGTGAGTAGAGATTTTCAGATTAGGTATGCATGATCTTTTGCCCGCTGTGAAGTCCTTGCATGAATTTGTTTTTTCTTTTTCTTTTCTTGATAAGGTTAGACAGAGGTTTGTGAATTTTGTTTATTCTCTCAAGAAACCCACTTTTTGATTCATAAATTCCTTGTATTGCTTTTTTATTTTCAATTGCAGTGATTTCTGCTCTAATCTTTATGATTTCTTCTTTTCTATGAGCTTTGAGTTTAACCTGCTTTTCTTTATCTAGAAGCTTGAGAGGAAGCATTAGGTTGCTTAATTGTGCTCATTCTGTATTCTTGATATGACAATTGACTGATATATATTTCCCTTTTAAGACCACTTTCATTGCATCCCACAGAGTACAGTATAATGTTTCTGCATTTTTATTGAAATGTAGGTATTGCTTTATTTCTTTTTTAATTTACATGTAGCAAACTGGTTTTTTAGAAGGTTTTTATTTAAGTTCCATGTATTTTTGCAGGTTTTTCAATTTCTTTTGCCATTAATTTCCACTTTCAATGTGCTATGGTTAGATATTATGCATGGAATGATTTCAATACCTTTGCATTTATTTATGAATATTTTATGGGATAGTATATGGTCTACTTTGCAGAATGTCCCATGAGCTACATTTCCAATGCATTTGCTCTAATTTTAGAAACTCAGAAGAAAAATAAAGTGTTTATAAATCAAGTAAGTGGAAAATCTGACACCACTTAAAGATATTATAAAAATTTACTTAAGATACAAGTTTAAGGAGGTATAGAACACAAACTTAAAAATTACAGTGGCTTATGCTGTTCATAGCACCATTACTGTGACTATATCCCAAAACTATTAAGTAACTTCTTGTCACCCTAGGCTGATGGACCAGTGCTGCCATCTTGTGCAAAACTCAGCACACCCATGCCAAATGCAGCAGGTGATAACTTTCACAGACAGTGATACTATATGACTGCCACATTTTATATGCTGACAATTATTGATGTCTTTAATTTTTTAATTTATGTATGGAACTTTTGTCTCTTTTAAATCTGTGTAGGATTTAAACTACATGGTAAGTAACATAAAATGCATGCACTTGGAAAATATAACGCTGGGTAACATGAATCAGACACACAGACTTACCACATACAGTGTCTCTCATGTCAGTGAGGCAAAGAACAGATTTAAGACTTTAGAAGAAAGTGGATAGGAGGCAAGGAAATGGATTACTTGAAAATAGGAAGGGTTCAAGAGACTAAGGGAAACAGAAAGAAAAACAAGTACAATAAACATGTGTCGTGCACAGGAAACATAATATTAATGAAACTAAACATCATATTCCATAAATATGAACTAAAATTAATAATATCAACAAGAATATAAATGGAGAAATTAGAATCAGAGGAATTTGAGGAGTAGGAAAATAGAGGAGTTTTTTTTAAAGGAAGCTAGTTGCTATTCACAGACTGTGAGGGGAGAGAACAAGGCCTCACCAAGGAGCAAGCCCTTCCTGTGAACCAGTGCCATGCACAGGCTTCCACTAAAGTGGGGACAGCAAAACCCATGCCTATCCTCATGAGTCAGTACCATTCACTGATTGGGAGGAGAGAGAACAAGGACTCACTAAGAAGTAAGCCCTCCTTGCAAACCAGCATCATGCCTGGCTGCTGGCATGGGGACAGTGAGACCCCAGTCCCTTCCAGCACACAGGCTAGCAAACAGAGCCAGTTCCCTACTCCAAACCCAGTAAAGAACCGGTTGATCTGAAGAAACACAGGTTGTGACGATAGCTATTGAGATGAAATGCAATTGTTGTGTTTTGGTGTTTCACTGACTTTGCAGGTGTAGGCCATGGGTCTAAATTCAGAGGATGGCAGTACACAGTGTAGCACTTAGGGGTATCTCCTTCTGAGGGTGGTAGCCATTATTAATTCAATATTGTCTTGTTTTGAAGTCCTGTATCATTTTCATTGCTACATTGGTTTGGGGTTTGTTCTGGTTTTTTTTTTGTTTGATTTTATTTTATCTGATGGTAAGAGCAGCTGTTTCAAAGATAGCAAGGCACATTATGGTAGCCATCTTGGATTTGCTATTGTCTGGTTTTGAAGTCCTTTATTTCATTCATTGTTTTGTTTTTGTTGGTTCTATTTTTTTCTGTTCTGTTTGATTTTCAGCATGTCTGAGGATATCTACAGCTGTTTTGAGGACAGCAAGAGGCATTATGGTAACTATTGTTCATTTCATATTGTTTTGAAGTCCTATATCACAATGGTTTGATTTGATTTGTTTTATTCTGTTTAATCTTCCCTGGTTTTATCTTCCTTAAAAAAGTATATATACCTCCTCTCTCAGAGGATTGTAAAATTGCATTCTGCAAATGTATACTAAGAAAAAATGATGATTGTAGCTCAGAGAAAAAAGACAAATGTGTTGTTGATGTACTAGCTCTAATTCTAGAGAGTTGGGGGCAAAATAAAGTGAAACTGTTTCACTGTTAGAAGTACAAAGTCTGATCTCACTTAAAGACATGATAATAAAACATAGGATACAAGGCTAAGGAGGTATAGGACACAAAGTTAGAAATTACAACAGTGTCTACTGTTAGTAGCATCATTACCATGACAATATCTCAGTGTTATTTAGTAACTTAATGTAAGCCTGGACTAATGTTCCAGTGCTGCCACCTGGCACAAAACTCAGAACATCCATGACAATTGCAGCAGGTGACAATTTTCACTGACAGTGATATCATCCTCTTGTCACTTTTTTGGGGTGAGGGGTATTGAGAATTTAGCTCAGTAGAGCAAGCCCCTCCCTGAAAAGCATGAAATCACATTTTATAGTATCTTGGCACTGGTCAAACTGAGGTCATGTGCTTGGCACAGATGCTGGGCCCAGTGATAGTTGCTCGTGGAAAGCCCAACTCACAGCTTGTGTTTCACTCTTTCATGTGGACAGTATAAGTTATCAAGCAGCATGGAGCCAACATATAAGCAAGAGTTATGTTTTATAAATTCTCATTTGTGTAATTTAAAATAAATAATGCATTCCTTTTGACTCCCATTATTTAGCTCTGCAGGTAATAGTAATAGTCATGCCTATATTTCCTGATGGGTACATATGGATTTTGGAAGGAAAGTAAGGCCATTTGTTTATAAGGTTGGTAGTTTGAGAATATTTAATTCTCTAATACAGAATTCTCTAAAGTCAATCATCACTCATTTTTTTTAAATTTTATTTTGCAGAGAATGAAGAGCACAGAACAATGCAGATCAGAACAGAACAATGCAAGCAACACAGCACTTCACCACAAGACAATTGGATATCAACAGTAACTACCATAATATCTCTTTCTTTGAAATAGTTAAGCATAGCTTCACACACAATAATATCAAACATAACAAAATAGAATAAAAGCATTCAAGAGAATGAAACTATTACAAGCCATTCTGAGCCAAATAACAGAAAATGAACAGTGGCTACAGTAATATCTAATTTTCCATACAAAATTGATTATATTATTGCACATATTAAAATCCAATTAGAAACAACATAATAGAATCAATGGTAAAGAGAAGAACAAAAGCATGATAGGACATCAAAACAAGATGATATTAAATCAGCAACAGCTGCCATAATGTCTTGTTTTCTTCAAAGTAGCTGTTCATAAAATCACACATAATAAAGTCAAATAAAACAGAATAAAACCATTCCAACCAATGAATGAAAACATTACAAGTCTCCAAAGCAATATATGAGGATCCATGATAACCATAGAATCTTATGTACTCTTACCTTTTCTTATACTAGGGAGACTATGTGGTATTTATATATGTGAGTGATTTATTCTGCTTGTGAGCATGGTCTCAAGTTGCATCCATTTGTTTATAAGTATCTCAATGTGATCATTCTTTAAGCTTAGTAGTACTCCATTGTATAAAAGTACCACAATTTTTTTATCCATTCCTCATTGATGGGCATTTAGGTTGTTTCCAAGATTTGGCTATTACAAATTGTGCTGCTATATACATGGGTGCACACATATCACTGTGGTATGATGTTTTCAATTCTTCTGGGAATATGCCTAGGAGTACAATAGCTGGGTTAAATGGGACTTCCAAACCCAGCTTTTTGAGGAATCTCCAGACTGACCTCCACAGTGGTTGCACCAGTCTACACTCCCACCAACAGTGCAGAAGTGTTCCTTTTTCACTTCAGCCTCTCCAGCATTTGTTGTTGGTAGTTTTCTTGATACTGGCCATTCTTTCTGGAATGAGAAGAAATCTCAGTGTGGTATTAAATTGCATATCTCTAATGACCAATGATGATGAACATTTTTTCATGTATTTATTTGCCATTTATATTTATTCATCTGGGAACTGTGTGCTCATCTCAGATTCTCATTTTTGGATTGGGTCTTTGAATTTCGGGGGTCTGACATTTTTTAATTCTTTACAAGTTCTAGACAGCAGTGTTTTGTCTGAGGGACAGTTTGTTAAGATTTTTTCCCAGCTTGTGAGTTTTCTTTTCAGTCTGCTGGAGATTTCTTTTGACATACAGAAACTCTTTAAAAAGACATGACCCCTGTTATCGATTCTGGGAAGTAATTTCCCTGAAGTTTGGATCTTGTCCATAAATTCTCTACCTATCCATATGACTTCAAGATTTTTAACTATTTTGTCTTCCTTAAGATTTAGTATTTTTGTTTTAATGTTTAGCTTTTTGAATGATTTATATTTTAGTTTAGTACATGGTGATAGGCATGGGTCAAGTTTTAGTTTTCAGCATATGGATAGCCAGTTTTACCAGCAGAATTTATTAGAGAGACTAATGTTCTTCCAGTGAATATGTTGGTCCCTTTATCAAAGACAAGGTCATTGAATGTGTTCATAGTTGTATCCTCTAGTCTATTCCATTGATATTCGGGGCTGTTTTTATTCAATTACCATGTTGGTTTTATTACAGTAGCTTTGTAGTATAACTTCAAGTCAGATATTGTGATGCCTCTTGCCTTGGCTTTGCTGCTTAGAATTGCCTTTGCTATTTTAGGTCTTTTCTGGTTCCAAATGAATTTGAGGAGTGGTGTCTCTAGATCTTTGAGGTATGATGTTAGTGGGATTGCATTGAATCTGTATAACAATTATGAGAGAATGGCCATTTTTGCAATATTTATTCTTCCTATCCATGAAAAACAGACATCTTTCCATTTTCTGAGGTCCTCTTCAATTTCTCCTTGGGGGGTATTATAATTTTCCCTGTATAGCTCTTTTATTTCTTTGATTAGATTAATTCATAATTATTTCTTTCTTTGATTCTAGTATGAAGGGTGTGTCTTCTCTTATTTCTCATTGATTTTGTTGTAAATGTACAAGAATGCTATTGATTTTTGACTTTGTATCCAGCTACATCGCTGCATTTATTTATTATATCTAAAAGTCTTTCAACAGAGTTTTGGGGGGTCTTCTATGTAAGGTATCATGTCATCTGCAAATAATGATAGTTTAACTTTCTGTTTTCCTATCTTTACTCCTTTTAATTCTCTCTCTTATCTAATTGCTCTGGCTTGTATTTCAAATACTATTTTGAATAAGAGCAGTGTTAAGTGACATCGCTGTCTTGTGCCTGATTTCAAGGTAAACGCTTGCAGTTTTTGGCCATATAATATGATGCTGGCTGTAGGTTTGTCATAGATTGCCTTTATCATATTGAGGTAGAGACCATCTATTCCAATTCTCTGTAAGGTTCTTACCATGACAACACCATTGGTTTTGGTTCTTATTCAAAGCTTTTTCTGCATCTACAGAAATTATCATGTGATTCTTACTTTTGGCTCTACTGATATGGTGGATTACATTTATTGACTTATGTATGTTGAACCATCTCTGCATGCATGGGATGAATCCCACTTGGTTGTGTATAATCTTCTTAATGATTTGCTGCATCCTGTTTGCCAATATTTTATTGATAATTTTTGCTTCTCTGTTCATTAGGGAGATTGGCTGTAGTTCTCTTTTTTAGTTGGGTCTTTCTCAGGTTTTGGTACTTGAGTAATATTTGCTTCCAGGAATGATTTAAGGAGAATTGTTTCCTCTTTTATTTCATTGAACAGTTTGAGGATTACTGTATTTCTTGTAGAATACTGCAGTGAATCCGTCTGGACCTGGGCTTTTCTTTGTTGGTAAGGATTTAATTATATTTTCAATTTCTTTAATAGAAATTGGGTTATTCAACAGTTTTACAACTTGAGTCATCTTTTGTGGTTCATATGTTTCTAGGAATCTGTCCATTTCTTCTGTGTTATCGAACCTACGAGAGTAGAGGTTTTCAAAATAGGTGTTGATGATCGTCTGTATTTCCACAGAGTCTGTAGTGATTTAACCTTTTTCATTCCACATGAATGAATGAATTTGAGTCTTTTCTTTCCTTTTTTAAATTAGGTTGGCTATGGGTTTATTAATTTTATTTATTCTTTAAAAGAACCAACTCTTTGCTTCATTTATTCTTTGTATTGTTTACTTAGTCTCTATTGCATTAATTTCTGCTCTGGTCCTTATAATTTTCTCCCTTTTTTTGGCTTTGAGATTGGCTTGCTCTTTTTTTTTCTATATATTTGAGGTGTAGTGTCAGGTTGTTTATTAGGAATAAATAAACTCATAAACAGAATGAGTTCCTAATGTGGGAACTCAGTGCAATAAATTTTCCTTGGAGGACCACTTTCATTGCATCCCACATGTTCCAGTAAGTTATATTTGTATTTTTGTTTGCTTGTAGGTATTGTTTAATTTCTTCTTTAATTTCCTCTGTGACCCATTGATTGCTCAAGAGTGTATTATTCAATTTCCATGTGTTTGTGTGGTTTTTGCATTTTTTATCATTAATTTCCAGTTTCATGTTGCTATGATCTGATAACAGGCATGGGATAATTTCAGTTCTTTTGCATTTACTTAAATATATTCTGTGTGCTAGTATATGGTCTATTTTAGAGAATTTCCCATGTACTGCTGAGAAAAATGTATATTCTGATATTGTTGGATAGAGCACTCTGTATATGTCTATCAAGTCCATTTGTTCACAGGTGTGATTCAGTTATATTTCTTTGCTGATTTTCTGTCCAGTTGACATATGCCTTTATTTCAATGGCATGTTAAGGTCTCCAATTTTAATTGTGTTATTGCCTATTTGATTTTTCATTTCTGTTAATACTTGCTTTGTATAGCTAGGTGCTCTGGAATTTGGTACATATATATTTAAGATTGCTATTTCTTCCTCTTGAAGTTTTACCCTAACTAGTATGTAGTGACCTTCTTTATCTCTTTGGTTCATTCTTGGTTTGAAGTTCACTTTGTATGCAAACAGAATAGCTACCTCTGCTTTTTTTTTCCTTTGAGTTTTTGCTGCATGAAGTATTGTTTTCCATCCTTGGACTTTCAGTCTATGAATTATCTTTTGAGTTAGATGTGTTTCTTGTAGACAGCATATTGTTGGATGTTGTTTCTTGATACATTCTGCCAGTCTGTTTCTTTTAATTGGTGAATTTAGGCCATTTTCATTAATGGTTATAACTGCTATATATTGGTTTATTGTTGACATGTTATCTTTCTGCTGCTGTATCTTTTTCTTTCCCTTTTGTTTACTTGTCTGTCTTGTTTAGTGTTTTTTTCCTATGTGTATCTAGAATGTCTTTAAGTATTCTTTGCAGTGTTGGTTTGGTGATAATGAAGTTCTTCAGCTGTTCTTTGTCATGAAAGTATCTTATTTCTCCATCCATTTTGAAGGACAGTTTTGCAGAATACAGCAGTATACGTTGGAATTCATTTTCCTTTATGATCTGAAGTATTTCACTTCATGCTCTTCTTGACTTCATTGTGTTGAGACGTCTGCTGTGATTCTGATAGGTTTTCCTTTATAGGTGATCTGTCTTTTCTCTCTAACAGCTTTAATATTCTGTTCTTATATTGGATTTCTGGCATGGTGATTATTATACATCTGTGTAGTTTTATTTTGTTTATGCCTGGAGTTCTATATGCTTCACTAATCTGACTGCCAGTTTCCATTCTCATTTTTGGGAAATTTTTAGCTATTACTTCTTGGTTTTTTTTTTTTGTACCAGGTATCAAACTCATGGCCAAGTGTTTGCAAGGCAGGCACTTATGCCACTGAGCTAAATCCAGAGCCCCCAGCTATTACTTCTGTAAATAGCTTCTAGATATCTTTTGTGTTATCCTTTTCTTTTTCATTTATCCCTATTATTCTTAGGTTCTTTTTCTTTGCATCTTCTTGCAATTGTTGAATTGTTATTTTTTGATTTCTTGTTATTTTTAAAAAATCCTTCCTTTACTGTTCACTGGCTACAATCTTATTTTTGAGGTCTAAAATTCTATCTTCACTTTCATTGAGGTCATTTTGGCAACTTACAATAGAATTTTTGATTTCCTGTATATCTCCTTGAATCTGCTTCATGTATTCTCTTTGTTTCTTATAGTGTTCATTCAGAGATTCTATCTGCTTTCTTTGCTAGTCTAATATTTTAGCTCTGTCTTCTTTAGATGCATTCACTATTTCTTTCACTACTTTTATCATTTCTTCTTTTACTTGAGATATTATTTCTAATTTGAGTTCCTTTATAGCTTCCCATACTTGCTTCTTTATTTCAGTTGGTTTCATTCATGGTATTTCAGGTGTATGACTAGTATTTTCTTTTATGTATGTGGCTCCCAGGCTTTCTTGGGATGGGCTGGAGGTTTGAGATTGCATTTTGGTCTTTCATTTTGTCATTTTCCTATATTTCCATGTTTCAAGCTATGTTCCAAAACTTTCCCTGAGCATGTTGGTAATCACCTTCTTTCCCTCCAGCTACTGAGACTCACTAGTCTTGGCTCACCTGGTTGAGTGAAGGTTTCTGGGCATGGTCCAGTAAAGCCAGAGAAATCTCTCCAGGGTGATCCAGTGTCCTAGGGGGATGGGTGGGCACCTCAGTACCAGGATTGATGCCAAAAACTCCCCAGAGACAACACCAGAAAGCTGGAACTTCCTTTGCTCTTGCCACCACATGAACTGGAACTCCCTCCCAGCCATGTGGGCCTCTCTAAGAGCCATCATGTTCCCCTGCTTGAATCAATAATCACTCATATTATCAAAACATTTCTATACTTGTGTGATATTTTCTTTCTATAAATGATGTTTTTATATTAATAAAATATTTTGCAGTTTCATCAGTGTTGTTCTAAATGACAAGATTACTTTTATTTTTATGCCTAATTAGTGTTTAATTGTTTACATATCCCATATTTTTTATCTTCCCATCTGGTAATAAACACTTCACTTGATTTCATGTCTTCACTATTATGAATAATATTGTCATGTTAGTGGTATATATACATGCCCTGATACGACTTTTTCAGATATTTGAGATACACATGCAATGGAGAAATTACTGAAACATATGGTAGTTTAAATTTTAAATGTCAAGAAGCATTGTAACATCTTCCTTCATATTTTCTCCAATTTACATTATCATTGTGTTCCAAGTCTTTTTTTGCCAAGTTTCCATCAACAACAATTACCATTTTTTGGATAACAGCAATTATAATATACCTAAAATGATATTTTTATTGTGATTTTTATTTGCATTACATTCATGATTAGTAAATTTAAATATTTTCTCCCATAACAGTTGACCATTTTTCTGTGTTCTCAGAAATGAAATTCAGGTGCTCTGTTTCCTTTTTAATCTAGTTACAAGTATATTTTAAACCAAAAGAATAAAAACTATAATACAGAATTTCAAACTAAAATAATGGGTGATTAACAATGGTTAATACATTTTTCATTATCTTTGAAGTAGTTCAGATTTAAGATATAAGCATGAAAATGATCAAACATTGAAAGCAGAACTGTGTTTTTGATGAACTAAGAGATTAGTAATATACTTATCTATCTTGTATATATTTATGTGTATATATATATATATATATATATATACCTTGTATACATATACCTTACATATGTGTATATGTTGTATAATATATTCTTTTCTCCTTTCTTCTATCTCAGTTGCTATTTCATTTTGATCGATTTCTTCCTTTTACATTTCTACATTATCTATTGTACATTTTGGATCACATTTAACTCAGTTTTTACACTAGGGAGACAATACTATATTTACACACTGGAGTCTGATTTATTTCACTTGTAAGTATGGTCTGAATTTGCATTCATTTATCTATAAAAACCTCAAATTTGTTCTTCTTCTGTTGAGTTTTCTGAGTTTCTTATAAATTGATTGATTACATCTTATATTGTATATGTCTAAAAATATGTTCTCTATCTTGAAATTGTCTTCTTGCTGTGAACATTGCTTCTTTTCTGTATGGTGTTTTTTCATTATTTATACTGGTGCATTTTAATATACCACATGAGGAGAGGGTTTATTTGGTGACGTTCATATGATGAAGTACATATGGTTTCATGAAACTTAGCTTTCTATATTTCTTCTGTGGTCTCTGAGTTTACTTTTATGTTTTCTTTGACTTTTCTCCTTGTAATATTTTATATTTGTAACTTATATGTAACATTTTATCTCATTTATCATTGTTTTTAGTGTATGGTGTGAGTCTAAATTCATTCTACTGCATGTGGATATATAAATTTTGCAGCAGCATCTATTGAAGACTAGTGTTTTCCTTATTGGCTTTAACTGATTTCTTCATAAAAAGTCAGTTTCTCATGAATTTGTAAATTTATTTATTTGCTCTCAATTACTTTGCTACTGTATCCTGTGCTTTAATTACTGTAAAATGTTCCACTAATTTCATTGTATAATTTCATGCATTACATTTTTAATTTTGATGAAATCAAATGTCTATTTTTTCTGCTCTTGATCATGTTTTTGATGATGTACCCACCAGTCCGTACCATTGTTCTATCCAATGTAAGTAAGGTATTCTCTTTATAAGCTTTGTGGTTGTACCTATTAATTTTTTTGTACCAAGGATCAAACTCATGACCTCATACTCACAAGGCAGGCACTTATGTCATTGAACTAAATCCCAAGCATAGCTATTAATTTTTAAACTCTTGGTTGGTTTTTTTTTGTATACTGTGGCTATGATTTGAGCTAAAGTTTAAATTTCTTACAGTTATACTAAACATTTCCTTGGAAAAATTATTTTATAAATTTACATTTGAAATTTTAGTGGACATATAAATTTATACACATCAATGTAGTACAATGTAATTTTTCAAAATGTATATAATTGTTGCTTATCAGATTAAGACAATTGACATATCAATCAAGTCACAGTTATCATATTTTAATTATGTTCATTCAATTTTTCTCTGCTGATAGCTACTTTAAAATGTACAATTATTTCAAGTTTAGTTAACATATTGTTTTAATCACTTTCCCATTGCTAGAACAAAATATCCAACACCTGCAATTGAAAGGAAAAAAATCTTTAACTTTTTATTTTGTTCAAAATCTTTAACTTTTTATTTTTAGTCTGTGCACAAAATTTAACTTTAAAAACTTTAACTTTTTATTTTTAGTCTGTGCACAAATGCTTCCAGTACAGAAACTAGATGGCCATAGCAGAAGAAAGTGTGCCCAAATGTGGCACAAGGAAGCTGAGAAGGAAAGGAAGAAACAATGAGGGAAGTACTGTATATGCTTCTTGGTTACATTTACAGTGACTCATGTCTTCCAATCATGTCCTACCTTCCTATAATATATTTGGCTGTTATTTCATCAGTGCAATAATTCACTGCTGAATATGGTGCTCCCATTATCTGATGATCTTCCAGAAGCCCCGCTTCTGAAAAAATGAGGCTCTTTGACAACAGTACAGATCTAAATTATAATACTACACCTCTGTCCCCCAGAGCATAAATGTCTACCTCATTATGAAAATTACATTTAGTCCATCTCTAAATATCACCAAACCTTGATTTCTCTGAGACACAAGGAAAATTCCTATAACTGAATATAAAATGAAAAAGAAAGTTAAGTATTTCCATCATACAATGGCATGCTTAAATATTCCCATTACAAAAGGGGAAAAATAGGGGGACAGAATGGAATACTATGAGCAGGACAAGCATAAAATATGCTTTTATGTCAAAAACTCAGGGGAAGTTGCAGCGCCCTTTTCCGTCCATGCCGTGTCCTAGTCCATCCACGCCTTGCAACAAGGTCCATGGGTGGAGGAGAGCGCTTCAAGGAATCGCTTCTCCAGGAAAAGGACACTGCATGTGGGAATTGGGCATGGGGATCTTGGAATGTTTTGTACTGGTAATTGTAATTTGTTTAATTCCCATATATATATATTTTTTTTTTCATGTAATACTCAATATGAAACCAAAAAATAGAAACTCCAGAGGAGTTACTAGAAACCCTCTAGATAACCCCTTTGTGAAAGCTAACCATGAAATTTTACCTTCTGTGAGTAGTATGAGAGAGTTTATACAAAAGCTTCAAATGAAAGAGCTCATGGAGAAAGATTTAGAAAATTCCCATGAGACAACTACCCTTGATCCAGGGAAGTTTCTCTATCAGAAATTACAAACTAAAGCCCCCAAGAAAAGAAAACTGGCAAAAGCTGTACAGGGTTTTGCTCAAGCAAGAAACATCTAAGAAACAATAAAATCATTTTTATACCTATAAAAAGAATCAATATAAAAAGAACAGGAAGTATTGGGGCTAGGGTATAGCATGTTTGCTTTTGCAAGCTAATTCCTAAGTAACAAGATTAAAGTTTAACAAAGGTGAAAAAATTTATTTAACATGTATTGTTTAAGATTGTCACTGCCTGGCCCTAAGCCTGGGATGCTTCCTGCTTGGGGTTTAAGTTACTGCCAAAAGTTAGCAAATAAATACTCCTGCTTCTGAAAAATAAAATAGATTCAGATTCACTCACATACTGGTGTACAGTGTCTTCTGTCTCTCACTCACCGACTCCCTGACCACCTTTGGGACCCCTGAGCCCTGCCGCAGCTGGACTCTGGCAGGAAGTTTTGTTGAAATGTGAGCACAAATTTCTTTTCTTCTTGACAGTAGGAGACAAAGGTGTATGTCCTTTTCTCTTAAGGAGATTTTACTGTATGCTGCATTCTCAAAATAAAGTTTCATTGATAGTAATATAAAAAGCCAATTCCTTTTTAAATTGAAACTTTACCAGGTAAATATATACATTTAGTGTGGAGATATCTCCATCCTCAAATATTACCATTCCTTAGTGGCAGATGCAATCAAAATATTTTCTTTAATTATTTCTTAGCATTTATTATTCAGTATGTGCCTTTCATATTTAAAAATTCATTATTTTCATCATATAGACAAAACTCAAATGTGAACCATACAATAAAAATAGAAAATGAAATGGGCATCATTTACAGAACTGACTGAATGGATAGTGAGATGAAGAGAAACTGCATGAAGAGACAGTTTGAAGAGAAAAAAGAATGAATTGAATGAGTAAAACCAATGAAAAACATATGCACATTAAAGGAAATTATCAAAGACAAAATATTCAAGTTACTGAAGTGAGAGATGGTTGATATACATGTAAAGTAATAGGGAAGCTAATTTTATTAAATACTAACCAAAAATTTGCAAAAGGACACTTTTATACTAATAATAATTTCTGTCAAAAACTAAAATAATTTTCAAAATAACTACTCCAAAACCAAACCTTAGTGATTAGAAAAATAAGAATGACCTGACCCCAGTATTAATTGAATAAAGAAATAATACTAAGAGTAGAAATCAGATGCCATAAAATAAGGATAAATCTAGAAAAAAGTCTATCAGTGAAGGAAAAGAGGTCATTTTGTGAAAAATTAAGCACAATTAATAATCTGTTATCTAGAGTAACAAAGAATAACATCAGTAGATGGAAATTATGAAAGTCAGAATGAAAAAGATAACCACTAATATCAGAGATGTACAAAGGGAGATGCTCTTTTTAAGTTATATATATATAATTTTACCAAATTAAGGAAGTAAGTAAATTTCTGAACATATAAATTGAGAAGAAATGGAAACTTTGTGAAGAATAGTGAGGAAAGAACAAGTAAGGATATATTTCAGTTAATAAGTTTCTCCCAAAAGATAAGTGAAAAGAGAAACTCATGGTCACATTGTTGAATTTTGTCAAACATTTACAAAATAAACTCATGCTAATATCTTTACACTTATTTGAACATTATGTATCATATATGAATATCTAATTATTAAATGTTAACATATATACATATATTTACTTTTTAAATTGTTAGTTTAAAAAGCATAGTCATCTCAACTATCAGAGAAACATGAAATATAAGAAGTAATTTCAGATTGATTTTATGAGTCCAGAATGTTCCTAACACCAAGACAGAACCATTATAAGAGAAGAAAAGAAGGATATGGAATCAAAACTTTGTAAATAATGATGAAAACAGTGATGGAATCAGGGGATAGGAACATGGAAAAAACACAAAAGAAGATCTATCATGTACATGTACAAATTTCTGATGATGAATGTTATCATTACGTATATCTAAACTGTACCGAGGATCTATAATAGAAAAAATAAAATAATTTACAAGCAATTATCCCTCATGAACATAAATGCAAATTCTTCATATACATGTATTTCTTCATATAATAGTGGCAAACTGAATTACATAGCATATAAAAACATCATTCAACATAGCCTAGTCAGATCCATCACAAGAATGCATAGATGGGTCACAGTGAAAAGCAATAAATATGATGCATAGTGTTAATAAAATAAGGAATAAAAACATGTTATCATATCAGTAGAAGTAAAAAAAATATTGGACAAAATTTTGCATTCTTTATGATAAAAATTTTCCAAAACTTAGAAATTCAAGGAATGTGACCAATAATTCTTTTTACATCTTGCAAGTGACCTGTATGTCTATAAACAGATGAGTTTAAACTGAAACCCACATGGGGATTTTAAATCTCTTAGCTGGAAATAAGGCATAGAGATGCAAAAAAATAAAAATAAAAAGACCAAAAATATTCTGGAGTTGAGGAACTCAGGGATGACCAGTGTTGTCTGTGAAACAGAAGGCTATGAGTACAAAAACTCATAGCTTTTACTGATATCAATCAAGTATGTTGGTGGGAATCATGGGAGAGTACTAGGAAAAAGAAACTTTGTAGGCACTATCTGTAAAAAGAAACAGAACAATTTTATACCAGGCACAAAGGCTCTCCAGTTAGTTGTATAAGGATTAGTTTAATGCATGAAAAGATGACAACGTTACTGCAAGGAAGGTGTAGTTATTTTTGAAAACTATAGTCTCAGCTTAGATATTAGCTTATGTCTTAGCCCTGGAATCTCACAGGTTTTTGCTCAAACTCCAACTTCAGTCATCAGCTGAGGGAGGTAATTCTCACCTGGACTCAATCACATTCTTTTAACCAACTAAGAAAACATCTGGTTCAATATAAACATTTCTGTACATCTCAGTGAATACAGTTGAAGTACAGATCATGGAAGATGTGGACAAGGGAGTTCATTTCTCAAGTGAAAGGGGCTTGGTGGTCACTAACAAGTGTATAAGGAAAATATATTTATATGTAGTGGAGTACTAATCAGTGATAAAAAGATAAACATGAGTCATTTGTAGGAAAATGAATGCACCTTAGATGATAATAAGTGAAATAAATCAGAAAAACAAAAAAATACAATATGGTTTTTCTTACATGGAAAACAAAATATTAATAAAGAGAAAAAGTTAAAAAGATATTAAGAAACAGTGAGATAGATCATTTTCAAATTATACAAAGACTGAGATGAGAGAGATAGCCAGGAGGGAAGGCCAAGGGGATAAAAAACTAATTAAGGTATATTATGTCCATCCACCAACTTCCTAAGAGGAATGATGTGACCATAAGATACTGCAAACCTGGACTACTAAAAATTTAGAATTTATAAAATAAATAAAAAGTGAAAGAGAATAAATATATTCTAAAACAAGGGATGTAAATATTGTTCTGTTATATACTCACAGAACAAATTATATGGTGCTTGACTGGAAGAAATAAACAGTGTTCCACCAAATATCTAAAGCAAGATATGAATGTCCACTAGTATCATCACCAAACAATAAAGTACTAAAAGTTCTAGGGAGAGATTTGTTAATTGAAAGAAATAGCATCCATCTAATTGTAATGATTGAAGCAAACTTGCACTTCTTTGTAACTGAAAAGTTTATGTGGGAAACCCAAAGGAATCAACTGAAGTTTTTAGAAATAATGAATGAATTATGTAAAGTTACTCAACATAAAATCAATATATTCACATTAATATGTGTTTACACACCAACCATGTGCAAGACATAAAATCAAGAAAACAATTCCACTTATAATATTTACAAAAATAAAATATTTAGAGAAAATTTAACCAAGTCGCAAAGTGCCACACATTGAAATCTACAGAAAATTAAAGAAGGTAACTGAAGAAAGAACCAAAAAAGCAGGATTTATACATTCATGAATTAGACTAATGAATAGTGTTAAAAAGTGAATAATACCAATTTTTTTGTTTTACATTGAGTAAAACAAAAGAGGAAGATCAAAGCAAATAAGAATAGAACAATATAAGCAACACAGCACTTCACAACAAGAAAATTGGATATTAACAGTAGCTATCATGTCTCTTTCTTGGAAATAGTTTAGCTTAGCTTCACATACAATGATATCAAACAAAACAAAATTAAAAAAGCCACTCAACAGAATGAAAGTATTACAAGGCATTCTGAACCAAATAACAGAAGGTGAACAATGTCTACTATAATATCTCATTTTCCATAAAAATTTTCTTAATATTATCAAACATATTAAAATCCAGTAAGACATAACATGATGGAACCAATGGTAATAGAAAAACAAAAGCATGTTAGGACTTCAGAGTAAGATGATATTAAATCAAGAATGGCTGGCATATTGTCTTTTCTTCAAAGTAACTATTCATACCACTACATATAATAAGATTAAACAAAACAGAATAAAACCATTCCAACCAATGAATGAAAATTTAAGACTTCAATATAATGGTGAACCATGATTATCATAAAATCTTATGTACTCTTACCATTTCTGGCACTAGGGAGACTATATGGTATTTGTACATGTGAGTTTGATTTATTTCACTTAGGAGTATGGACTCATGTTGCATCCATTTATTTATAAATATCACAGTGTGATCATTCTTTACAACTGAGTAGTACTCCAGTGTATAAAAGTAAATTTTTTTATCCATTCCTCAGTTGATGGGTACTTAGGTTGTTTCCAAGATCTGGCTATTACAAATTGTGTTTCTATAAACATGGGTACACAAATATCACTGTAGTATGATGTTTTCAGTTCTTTTGGTAATATCCCTAGGAATGGAAGAGCTGGGTCAAATGGGACTTCCAATCCCAGGTTTTGAGGAATCTCTAGACTGACCTCAAAAGTGGTTGCACCAGTCTACACTCCCACCAAAGGTGCAGAAGAGTTCCTTTTCCACCACAGCCTCTCCAGCATTTGTTGTTGGTGGTTTTCTTGATTATGGCCATTCATTCTGGAATGAGATGGAATCTCAGTGTGGCATTAAATTGCATATCTCTAATGACCAATGATGATGAACATTTTTTCATGTATTTATTTGCCATTCATATTTATTCATCTGGGAACTGTTTGCTCATCTCAGATTCCCATTTTTGGATTGGGTCTTTGAATTTCGGGGGTCTGATATTTTTTTAATTCTTTATAAGTCCTAGACAGAAGTCTTTTGTCTGAGGGACAGTTTGCTAAGATTTTTTTTCCAGTTTGTGGGTTTTCCTTTCAGTCTGCTGGAGATTTCTTTTGACATACAGAAACTCTTTAAAAAGACATGATCCCAGTTATTGATTCTGGGAAGTAATTCCCTTGCAGTTTGGATCTTGTTTATTAGTTATCTACCTATTCATATGACTTCAAGATATTTACCTACTTTGTCTTCCAAAAGATTTAGTGTTTCTGTTTTAATGTTTAGATTTTTGAATGATTTAGATTTTAGTTTAGTACATGGTGATAGGCATGGGTCAAGTTTTAGTTTTCAGAATATGGATAGCCAGTTTTTGAAGCACCATTTGTTAAAGAGACTATCGATCTTCCAGTGTACATCTTTGGACCCTTTATCAGAGATAAGGTTGTTCAGTGTGTTGATAGTTGTGGTTTGTATCTTCTAGTCCATTCCTTCGATCTTCAAGTCTGTTTTTATTCCATTACCATGTTGATTTTATTACAGTAGCTTTGTAGTATAACTTCAAGTCAGGAAATGTGATGCCTACTGCCTTGCCTTTTTTGCTTAGAATTGCCGTTGCTATTCTAGGTCTCTTCTGGTTCCAAATGAATTTTAGGAGTTATTTCTCTAGATCAATGAGGTGTGTTAGTGGTGTTTTGATTGGGATTGCATTGAACATATACAACAATTTTGGGGGAATGGCCTTTTTCACAATATTTATTCTTCCTATCCATGAAAAACAGATGTCTTTCCATTTTATGAGGTCCTCTTTGATTTTTTTCAGGGTATTATAATTTTCACTGTATAGGTCTTTTACTTTTTTCATTAGATTAATTCCTTAGGATTTCATTTTTTTTTTGGATGCTAATGTGAAGGCTGTGGATTCTCTTATTTCTCTCTCGGTGATTTTGTGGTTAGTGTATAAGAATGCTATTGATTTTTGAATATTGACTTTGTATCCAGCTACATTTCTGAATTTTTTTTATATCTAGGAGTCTTTCAATGGAAATTTGGGGATCTTCTATGTTGAGTATTATGTCATTGGCAAATAATGATAATGTATTTCCCCTTTTCCTATCTTTACTCCTTTTATTTCTCTCTCTTGCCTAATTGCTCTGGCTAGTATTTCCAGTATTATGTTGAATAGGAGCAGTGATAAGTGACATCCTTGTCTTGTGCCTGATTTCAAGGTAAAGGTTTTCAGTTTTTTGCCAGGTAATATGACATTGGCTGTTGGTTTGTTGTAGATGGCCTTTATCATATTGAGGTAAAAAACATCTATTCCAATTCTCTGTCAGGGTCTTATCATGAATGGGTGTTGGATCTTAACCAAAGCTTTTTCTGCATCTATAGAAATGATCATGTGATTGTTACTTTTGGCTCTATTGATTTTGTGGATTACATTTATTGATTTACATATGTTGAACCATCCCTGCATGCCTGGGATGAATTCCCCTTGGTCATGGTGTATAATCTTCTTGATGATTTGCTGCGTCCTGTTTGCCAATATTTTATTGAGAATTTTTGAATCTCTGTTCATTAGGGAGATTGGCCTGTAGTCCTCTTTTTTAGTTGGGGCTTTGTGAGGCACTAGAATAATATTTGCTTCCAGGAATGACTTAGGGAGAATTGCTTCCCTTTTAATTTCTTTGAAGAGTTTGAGCAATATTGGCATTTCTTATAGAATCCTGCAGTGAATCCGTCTGGGCCTGGGCTCTTCTTTGTTGGTAAAGACTTAATTACATTTTTAGTTTCATCAGTAGAAATTGGATTATTCAGCAGTTTTACATCTTCTTGATCCAGCTTTAGTGGTTTAAAGTTTCTAGGAATCTGTCAGTTACTTCTGTGTTATTGAACCTATGAGAATAGTTTTTGAAATAGGTGCTGATGATCTTCTCTATTTCCACAGAGTCAGTAGTGATTTCACATTTTTCATTTTGTATTGCAAGAATTTGCACCTTTTGTTTCCTTTTTTAAATTAGGTCGGCTATGGACTTAACAATTTTATTTATTCTTTGAAAGAACCAAATCTTTGCTTCATTGATTCTTTGTATTGTTTACTTAGTCTCTATTGCATTAATTTCTGCTCTGGTCCTTATAATTTTATCTCTTCTCTTGGCTTTGAGATTGGCTTGCTCTTTTTTTTCTAGATGTTTGAGGTGTAGTTTCAGGTTGTTTGTGTTCATTCTGTTTTCCTAATGTGGGAACTCAGTGCAAAAAATTTTCCTCTGAGGACCACTTTCAATGCATCCCACATGTTCTGGTAAGTTGTATTTGTATTTTTGTTTACTTGTAGATATTTTTAAATTTCTTCTTTAATTTCCTCTGTGACCCATTGATTGCTTAAGAGTGTATTATTCAATTTCCATGTGTTTGTGGGGATTTTGCAGTTACTTTAATCATTAATTTCTAGTTTCATGGCACTATGATCCGATAACATGTATGGGATTATTTCAATTCTTTTGAATTTACTTAATTATGTTCTGTGGGCTAGTATATGGTCTATTTTAGAGAATGTCCCATGTATTGCTGAGAAGAATGTGTATTCTGATGTTGTTGGATGGAACATTTTGTATACATCTATCAAGTCCATTTTTTCACAGTTGTGATTCAGTTCTGTTATTTCTTTGCTGATTTTCTGCTCAGTTGATCTATCCCTTTGTGTCAATGGTGTCTTAAGGTCTCCTGTTATTATTGTGTTATTGCCTATTTAATTTTTTATTTCTGTTAATACTCCTTTGTGTAGCTGGGTGGTCTGGAATTTGGTGCATATATATTTAAGACTGTTGTCTCTTCCTCTTGAAGTTTTACCCTAACTATTACATAGTGACCTTCTTTATCTCTTTGGATCATTCTTGGTTTGACGTTCACTTTCTCTGCAAAGAGAATAGCTACACCTGGTTATTATTTTGGGGGAGGGGGGTCCTGTTGAATGAAGTATTGTTTCCCAGCCTTTGACTTTCAATCTATGAATTTCCTTTTGGGTTGTAAACAGCATATGGTTTGATGATTTTCTTGATCCATTCTGCCAGTCTGTTTCTTTTAATTGGTGAATTGAGGCCATTTACATTAATGTTTAGAAATTTTATATATTTGTTTAATATTTACATGTTATCTTTCTGATGTTATATCTTTACCTTCCTTCTGTTTGTGTCTCTTGCTTGTGGTTTTTTTTCCTATGTGTACCTAGAATGCCTTTCAGTATTCTTTGTAGGGTTGGTTTGGTGATCATGAAGTTCTTCAGCTGTTCTTTCTCATGGAAGTATCTTATTTATTTCTCCATTCATTTTGATGAACTGTTTTGCAGGGTAAATCCATCTGGGTTGGAAGTTGTTTTCCTTTAGAATCTGGAATATTTCACTCCATGCTCATCTTGACTTCATTGTATGTGTTGAGAAATCTACTGTGATTCTGATAGGTTTTCCTTTATAGGTGACCTATCTTTTCTCTCTAACAGCTTTAATATTCTGCTCTTATGTTTGATTTCTTGGATGGTAATTATTATATGTCTGGGAATGCTTTTGTTTTGGTTATGATTATTTGGATTTCTATATGCTTCACTAATCCATATGTTAGTTTCCATTCTCATGTTTGGGAAATGTTCAGCTATTACTTCTCTAAATAGCCTCTTGATATCATTTGTGTTGTCCCCTTTTTCATTTATCCCTATTAATCTTATGTTGTTATTCTTTGCATCATATTGCAACTGTTGAATTGTTATTTCCTGATTCCTTGTTATTGTTAAAAGTCCTTTCTTTTCCTGTTCACTAGCTTCATTCTTATCTTCGAGGTCTGAAATTGTGTCTTCACCTTCATTGAGGCAGTTTTGGCAACTTTCAATAGAATTTTAGATTTCCTATATCTCTTTGAATCTGCTTCATGTATTCTGTTTATTTCTTATACTGTTCATTCAGGGATCCTATCTTTTTGTTTTGTTCCTCTTATTTTTTAGCTGTGTCTTCTTTAGATGCATTCACTATTTCTTTCACTACTTTTATCATTTCTTCTTTTACCTGAGAGATTATTTCTGATTTGAGTTGTCTTCTGGTTTCCCAGAGTTGTTTCTTTATTTCAGTTGATATCATTTCAGCAGTGAAGGCCTGGCTCCCCTTGCAATAAGCCTGACTCCCCTGGTTGAATGAAGGTCCCTGGGCATGGCCCACTCAAGCTGACAGAACCTCTGGAGCCTAGTCATGTGTCCTAGGTGGCTGGGCAGGCACCTAGCTACTGGAATCGATGGTCCTAAACTCTTTTAATACCCAAATTGATGAGAAGATTCTATTCAGTTTCCATCAAATAGTGACAAACTTCACAGAAATTTTTAAAATACTAAAATTTTGTAAAGGTACAAAAATTTCAAAGTAGTCTTAAGAAACAAACAAAGCAGGAATCATCAAACTATCTGATTTTAACATATCTATAAGGTTGAGGGTTTTGCTTAGCAGTGTAAGGACCTGCCCTGACAAAAGTGAGTTTGTGAGTTTGAGCACCAGCTCCAAAAATAAATAAATAAATAAATAAATAAATAAATAAATCTATAAAAGACTGAGATTTTACTTTAGTGCTAATCCAATTGCCTTGCCTACATAAGAACCTACAATATACTAATTTTTAAAAGAAGAATAAAACAAATAGCAAATGTTGGTGAGAAAAACAAGAAAATGAACTATTCTAAATTTCTGGAAGGAGAACAGTGTTGTATGGCATTGTAAAAGACAGTGGGTAGATTGCTTGAACCACTAAAAAATGGAAAGTCCCCTCCCAAGAACATTCTCAAAAGAATTACAAATATAAAAGTAATTCATAACCATATGTATAGCAGTATGCTTAATATCTAAGCTCTGGTGACAGTTTAGGTGCCTATCAACAGTTAAATAGGCAAAGAAGTTATTCAGCTATAAAATGATAAACATGTTCTTTGATGGAAAATGCATCAGAAGCTTGCAATCATGATCTTAACTAAAATGTGTCATACAGAAAATTAAATATTTAATTAAATTAAATTAAAATGGTTTTGTTTATATGAAAAACTCAAAATGTAAAAAGTAGAGTAAAAGGGAGATTTTATGATGATGGGCAGGGAAAAAAGAAAATGGAGGAGGCACAAGCATGGATAAAGTTGTAAAGGAACTGAAAATTATAAAGATATATTACATATTTCTACAAATTCTCTCAAACAAATGTAACTATTATGTACTATAAACATGAAATACTAAACATTTAAAACAAAGGAAGAAAACAAAACATTTCCATTGAGGGAAGGTTATCATAATTTTTACTTATAAAGATTCTTGGCTATCAAATGGCTATTAAATGTAAAAACCTAGCTCACTTTGGCTTGTGACAAGTACAATTGCAATCTTAGAGCAACATAAAAAAGCAAAAGTTTAATTTACATACTACTGAATGTTGACAGTAATCCTCAAACAAAGCTAGAGCCACACATAAACTGGAAACATAAGAACCTCACTGTCTCTTCAGTTGGACACATGAACACAGCCATGTATTGAAAATCAACTTCATTTTTGGCATATTTTGAAATTTTTCATTTGCAGATAGTTATTAACATACTTTATAAATTACCATGCTATAATTTGTTGCTCAGTGCTCAAGAAATGCAAACAAATCTAGGTAATGTAATGGAGAAATCAGAATATGGTAACTGTTTAGATAGTAACTTCAAGACAAAGGCACAGAGGATCAAATAGGGTACAATAGTGCTCATGAGTGAAAGTGTACAACAGTAGAGCCAGGAAAAGCACAGATTTGTGATGTCCACACAACAATTAAAAGTATCCATGGAAAGATGATATTGAAACAGGAAATAATAAATTAAAAAGCAACTATAGTTACAATAAGCTACTTGGTTTTGAGAAATAATGCATTTGAACTTCATATTTGAGACAAAACTAGTCATCTCCTGCAATAAATTCATTTATGATGTGTCCTTTTAAATTTGATACATTTAGGAACTGAATCAAAAACTGCTTCAAAATTTTTAAAACCTTCAAATTTAGATCCACATAAGTCAGAATCTCTAGAGATAATATCCAGCAGTTAGTATTTTTATGCTTCTTAGGTGATTCCAATAAAAGCCAAACTTGGGAATCAGTGATATGGTTTCTGAATACAACAAATCTATATAGATACCATCAATGTAATTTTAAATAAAATACACATGCACTTTGAAAACAATTGCCAATTTTAAATATATAGACAGTTTAGCATTTCACCTGGAGGTCAAGTTTACTTCTCAGAAACTAGGATGTCTGCCCATTTTTTGATGATTTAGTCATGATATCTATGATGAAAAGAAGATTCAGGAATATTAGTGCAGTATAGTTAAAGATGAAGTAAAGGAAACAAAATTAACTGTGCAACACTGAATAAAAAGAAAGTCATAAATCTACAAATGTTCCCAAAGAAGTCAAATGTGCAAGTCTAGATGGTTGAGCTATTTGGAAGTCTAGATGACTAGATTTTACAATGAGAATTACATATGGAAGGAAGAGGTAATAAGACTACATTGTTCTGCTCTGCAGCCTCTGCAGGGCATGTTTCATGTCTTTGTTCCTAAGGCTGTAAATGAAGGGATTTAATATTGGGATAACCACAGTGTACATCAGTGACACCACTGAAATATTTGCAAGAGAATGTAACACAGAGGATGTAAAATAATTGCCAATGGCTGCTCAATTAGATAAACAAACAAACAAAAAAACAGAAAGTGAGACCAACAAGTGGAGCACACTTTATGCTTCCCACCTGTGGCTGGCAATTTCAGAATATAGGAAATAATTTTATAGTTAGAGAAAAAGATCCCTGAAAGGGGAAGAAACCCATAGATGGCACCTACAAAATAAGTGATTATATTTTTGGTAAAGGTATTAAAACAGGTGAGAAGGTTCACAGAAGAAATTAGAAATCTTCACATGCTCAAAATAGGTAAAGTATAAGACAATCAAATTGTGTAACTGGGATTCTAAAACACTAAACAAAAGAGACACCATGTCTAAGAAGAAACAGAGGCATTGGTTCATAATGACACGGTATTTCAGGGGGTGACAGATGGCCACAAACTGGTCATAGGTTATCACCATGAGAAGCATGTCATTCGCACATACAAAGGTTAGAAAGAGACATCTGTGTCAAGCAGTCTCTGTAGGAGATTTCTTTACTCTGTAATTGAATGCTCATCATAATGGAGATGAAACAGGTGCCAGCCAAAGACAGATTGAAGAGAAAGAAGTACATTGGGGTGTGGAGATGGAAGTCTGAGATGATGGCCAGGATGGTAAGCAGGTTCCCAAGCACAGCCAAGAGATACATAGGCAGGAAGAGTTCAAAGAGAATGGGTTGCAGTTCTGGGTCCTCTGAGAGGTCCAGGAGATGAAATTCTGAGATTTGTGTTAGATTTTGTTCATCCAAACTTCTTGGAAACATTTTGAAAGAGAATGGAGTGTTGGAAGAAAACAAATAGCTAGTACACTGACAGTTGTTCAATTTGGATATTTAATACACTGTGCCAGAGTTTGGAAATTTAGGACTATTTTAGTGAACTCCAAATTAAAGTTGACAGCTCATATACAGAAAATATTTTTATCTGTCACTTATCTCACAATATTGTCTCTATTTTATTCTATTTTCTGTGACCTTTATTTGTAGATGATGCATTCAGTAGATATTTTAAAGTTGTATACTTATCTTTGGTGGACTTCACATTTTGATGTTTAAATTAAATGCACATCATCAATGCCATTGCTGACCACAGATGTAGTGTTGATGTCCACTTCACATTAGTCATTAAACAGTAATATAAGAAGGAGGATATTTTCTCCTTTACCCTTTTTGTATTCTGCAGTGAGTGACCTCAGAATTCTTCCAGTTTTTCTAACTGCAATGTCTGTTGCATATGTTTAAAGACTTTAGTAGCAAGAAAAAAATTAAAAACCTAGATTGAGCCTGATCCTTCTTGTACAATCTAATAGAATTTCCTTATACATGGGTTGCAATTTTCTTCACAGATAGTTGAAGATAATTTGTGCTTATTTTTTTGGTCATCTCGTGATACAATCATAAAGTGAAAATATAAAAAAAAACACTATAGAAAAGAATGAAAATACATGAACACAATATAATCATTGTTCCCCAAAAGAATTGCTGTTGTGACTTCAGTGGGCATATTTTTATATTTTAACATTATATACATATTGGCAGTCATCTAGATAGACTACAATGTAACAATATCTGATTGCCTTGAATGACACTATGTGAATCACTGTTTGCTCAATAAAAATATAAGCCTAATCAAATATAACTTACTATTACTGTTCATGAATACTGAAAAGTATTGCAGGCACATATAAGTGGAAATTCTTGTGTACTCATTAACCATAAAATATCAACTTTTGCAGAGAATAATAATTTTATTACACTGTACAAGTGGAGCTAGTGCCCTGGAATGGGAGTTGGTAAATTAGTATTTTATTTCTGTATAATTGATCTTGTATCACATGCATAGTAATGCGAATCTCTCCAACTCCTTCTGAGTAAGAGAAAAAGGGAGAACACTAATAATTTTTCCAATTTATATAGAATCTAAAGGATTTCTGAAACTTGATAAAACATTTTCCTTTGTTTGCTTCAATTAAGGAGTTTAATGAAACAGTGAATTCATTTATGAAAACAAATATCAAAACCAGCGGATCCTGGAACAATACAATTCCAAGATTTGCATCTTGTCATGAATGAAGCTTTACTTCTCTCAGTCTTTTTCCTTTTTTAATTCCCATGATTTTTTTGCTATGTTCTTGAATAACTAAGTACTGTAGGTGTTGTTTAATAAAACTGTATGGCTGCTTTTTTCATGACACAGACACAAATAAGAACTATTACATTTTTCTACTGATTATTGTTGTTTCCATGGAGGATGACAGTTTGGGTGGGAAAGCAACAAATGTGCTGGAGCCCAACTGATTAAAAGTTTTGTGAACCAAATCAAACATCTATCCAATATGTAAGAGTTTTTTTTATTTTTGATGATCTTTCTGTACCCATCAAGATATGAACTCTGAAATTCATTAATGTAGCTAGATACAAAGTCAAAACACAAAAATCAATAGCATTCCTATACACTAACAACAAAATCACTGAGAGAGAATTAAGAGAAGACACATCCTTCACAATAGCATCCAAAAAAATGAAATACTTAGGAATCAATCTAACAAAAGAAGTAAAAAAATCTATCCAGGGAAACTTATAATATGCTGGAAAAAGAAATCAAAGAGGACCTCAGAAAATGGAAAACCATCCCTTGTTTATGGATAGGAAGAACAACATTGTGAAAATGGCCATTCTTCCAAAATTGTTATGCAAATTTAATGCAATCCCAATAAATATACCACCAGTATAACTAATAGATCTAGAGAAATCACTCCTAAAATTTATCTGGAACCAGAAGAGACTTAGAATAACAAAGGCAATCCTAAGCAACAAAGGCAAGGCAGGAGGCATCAAAAAATTTGACTTGAAGTTATACTACAAAGCTACAGTAATAAAATCAGCATGCTACTGGAATAAAAACAGACCTGAAGATCAATGGAATAGATTAGAGGATACAACTACAAACACAATCAGCCAACTTATCTTTGATAAAGGGGCCAAATATGTTTACTGGAAGAGTCTCTTTAATAAATGGTCCTGGAAAAATTGGCTTTTCATGTGCTGAAAACTGAAACTAGACCCATACCTATCACCATGTACTAAAGTCTAAATGGATCAAAGATCTAAATATTAAAGCAGAAATATTAAATCTTTTGGAAGACAAAGTAAGTAGAAATCTTGAAGATGTAGGGATAAGTACAGAATTCATGAACAAGAAACAAACCACACAGGAAATACTTCACAGAATCAATAACTGGGATCATGTCCCATTAAAAGTTTTGCATGTCAAAATAAATTTCCAGCATAGTGAACAGAAAACCCACAAATAGGGAAAAATTCTCAGTGATCTGTTCCTCAGACAAAGGACTTCTGTCTAGAACATATAAAGGGTTAAACAAAAATCAGATCCCCGAAATTCAAAGATTCAATCCAAAAATGGGCATCCAAGATGAATGCACAGTTCTCTCATGAAGGAATACAAATGGCAAATAAATACATGAAAAATGTTCATCATCATTAGTCATTAGAGAAAAGAAAATTATAACAGCTTTGTGATTTCATCTCACTCTGGAAAGAATAGCTGCCATGAAGAAATCAGATTCCCAAAATTCAAAGTTCCAATCCAAAATGGGCATTTGAGATGAACACACAGTTCTCAGATGAAGAAATAAAAATGGCAAATAAATGCATGAAAAAATGTTCATCATTATTGGTCATTAGAGAAATGCAAATTAAAATCACACTGAGATTCCATCTCACTCCAGGATGAATGGCCAGGATCAACAAAATTACCAACAACACATGCTGGAGAGGTTGTGGGGTAAAAGGAACTCTTCTGCACTGTTGGTGGGAGTGTAGACTGCTGCAACCAATGTGGAGGTCAGTCTGGAGGTTCCTCAAAAAGCTGGGATTGGAAATTCCATTTAACCCAGCTATTGCACTCCTAGGCATATTCCCACAAGAATTGAAAACATCATACCACAGTGATATGTGTGCACGCATGTATATAGCAGCACAATTTGTAATAGCCAGATCTTGGAAACAACCTAAATGCCATCAACTGAGGAATGGATAAAAAGATGTGGTATTTTTATACAGAGGAGTACTACACAGCTATAAAGAATGACCACATTGATATATTTATAGGTAAATGGTTGCAACTCGAGCCCATACTCATAAGTGAAATAAATCAAACTCACAAGTGTAAATACTATATAATCTCCCTTGTGTAAGAATGGTAAGTGTATATAAGTTACAAAATAATCAATACAGTGAAAGGATAAGAATCTGCTTACAGGGGAAAAATAATATCACAGGGAAAATGTGGGGGAAAAGGAAAGGAAAAGGAAAAACATCTAAAATTATATAAACACACTTAGGATAGCTAAGATAATTGTGCTACAAATTCTATAAGTTTTTGGAACAAAGTAATTAACATTCACAGGATTGGAACATTTGTGCATGTTATAGTATGGTGATCTGAGGAACTTTTGAAGATCATTGTGTAAAATAACAACTCTAGTTATGCTAACACCTTGTTTGGAAGGCCTGCATTGTCAGTGTTTTGGGCTCTTTACCATTATCATTTGTCTTTTTTGTTGCATATTTTTCTAGGAATTTGTTTTGTTTTGTTTTTCTCTCTAATACAGAAAGGATAGGAATACATGTAGGGATGCACACATGCATAGAACTTCTAAAAATTTGAGAATCAATTTTATGATGCATGTTGAAATTAACAGCTACTTTGAAGAAAAAGAGACACCATGGTATCCAGTGCTAATTCTTTAGCATCATGTTATGAAATCCAGCAATACTATTATTCTTTGTTCAGAGTGATTTTAGTCTCTTTTGTATTATTTATTTTCAACATACATGAAGGTCTGGACAGCTATTTTGAAGAGAATGAGAGACATTATGGCAGCCATTGTTGATTTCCCTATTTTCTGGTTTTGAAGACCTATAATGCCTTCATCATTCTGTTCTGAACTGTTTAATACTATTTGTTGTGTATGAATTCATTGTGTGTGAAGATATGGACAATTATTTAAAGGAAAATAAGAGACAATATGATAGTAAGTGATGATCTCCTGTTGTCTTGCATTGAAACCTGTGTTACTTACATTGTGTTCTTCTGATCTGTTTTGTTCTGTTTAGTTTTACTCTCTTTAAAATAAAATTAAAAAACATATAAACTCTGGAGAAACAAATTAAAGAAAGAAAATTTTATTTCTTTCTTAAAAACAATATGAAGATTACATCTTACTCCAGAAAAAAAAAACCCATGAAATAAATATTTTGACATATACCCAGCACATATAAGGACAAAAGTTAATGTTCCATTTCAGAAATACAAAAATATATCTTTGAGTAATGATATTTTAGATGAGTGATATTAAGTTTACTCTTACAATTAATAACAAAACAAATATTTAAATTGCATTTCACCCTTAAATATTCATCACAGATGAGTCATATAGGAAACAAATATATCTATTTATTTCTTCCTTAATTTCATTGCATCAAGCAGAAATTAACTCACATACCAATGCTCAGGCACAAAGATACTAACAGAATGTTCATCTCACAGAATTAATAAGGGGAAACAATAGATTCAAAATTAAATTGACAGACTCTGGCTCCCATTCACTAATCTTATTTTTTTTCACAACCAGTAAACAGTGTTTAGCAGAAATGCAGGTTTGTAATCATGCACACACCTGAGGTTCTCTGGCCAGGTTCTTTGGTAGAAATAAAATCAGCCCCTGGTTTTATTTACCTTTTTGAGTTTGAGCTACCAGTATACAGGAATGGAGGAGTATGTGACAACAGAAACTGGAAAAACACATGAGATGTTTGCTGATCACAATGTCCTTATTGTTTTAGTTATCTTACTCTGTGACCTAAGGCTCTCTATCTTGTAGAGGACAAGGCTGGTGCCACTTAGTATTCTGTTGTCTAACAGGAGCTCTCAAAGGGAACAGCACAGTGAACTAAGGTCTCTCTCCACCCTGGAGTGACAAGGAAATGACATAACTAGGGCTGTTTATAAAGAAACTTGCCAGCATTCTCTTGACAGGACGTTCATTTCTTGATGTTACAATTTCTGTCATTCTTGTCCTACTTCTCATAAACTTCATCCATTTCATAAGTGCAATTTCAAAGAATATGATAGAACCACTTTATCCTTTTGTGGGTAAAATGTCTATAGCAAGTACAACAAGTGAGGGAGGAAATTAAAACTTCAAATTAGATGTCAGAGGCCAGCAACACAAAAATACATGAAGTTCATAGACAATTATAACTGAAGTTGTGCAACTGCAGTCCTTCCATATGGTTGCCCAGATGTCTATTTGTCTGCAAGGTTAGGGAATAAATTTTCTAATAGTCCTGCATCCATCCATCCTTGCCCTTAGCACTTACTGTGCAAAGCAGCTTCCCTGCTGGATCATAACAGAGAAGCACAGATCCAAAGCTATTTCCCTGCCTCATGCACTATGATGGTGACTTTTCTTTTCTTAGCATGATATTAATATATTGCCAGGTATAAACTTTCTGATATAGACACCTTGGATGAGGAAATGCTATAGGTGCTCCTTGACTGAGAAAATCAAAATGGGACTCATGCTGATATTGACTACTATATGACCTTAGAGGCTCAACTCACAGAGCTCATAATTAGCTACACTGGTCCATCTATTGCAACCCCTATGGACATCCTGATATCACTTGAGGAAAAGAACAAGAAACTGAAATCTCCATCAAACTTTTGGAGCTTTTACTCCACTGAGGTGGAAATATTTACATACAATTCAGTGGAATTGTTTCTTTTATTTTGAAAGTATTTTTCTGTATTATATGTCCATTGAGATTGTAGCAAAGCATATGCAACAAGATTACCACTTTCATCAATTTTGTGTGTGCTACTCAGAGATACCAATCATGCTTCTCATATACAAATATAACCAATACCTATTTCCAGAAATATCTCCTTTTCACAACTTGAAAACTAGGATCCATTTTTAAAACTCCACATTGATTCCTCTCCTAACCTTGACAATGACAATGGTGCAACATGTTCACAAAATAAAGCCTTAAGTCTATATCAATCATGTGACCAAGGAGACATGACCTACAAGCTGACATGCTGCATTTTGCTGCAAGTGCAAATAAATACCAATTTCCCAAACTAGAGCATTCTCCTGTGGAGTCTCCTTAAGGTGCTTTTAGTGTTCTTGTTCCTCATGGTGAAAGAAAGAAAGAAAGAAAGAAAGAAAGAAAGAAAGAAAGAAAGAAAGAAAGAAAGGAAGGAAAGAAGGAAAAAGAAAACTAACATGTGATACCACAAGTGGAGAAAGCATTATTTTTTCTATGATCATAAGTTTTGAACAATGAAACAAAAACTGTTAGGAAGATTAAAATACCCCTGGATAGTATGAAAACCAGAGATGGCACCAATAAAACTGTAACTATGTTATTGGTGAAGGTGTCAGAAGACTCTAAAGACTTGAGAATGAAATTTTCCATATCTTTGAAGCAGGTAAATTATATGTCAATCAAAACTGACAGGAACTAAAAGAGGCTACATTACATTTTGAAGCTGGTATTCTTTTTTATCCTTCATTTTTAAAACATTTTCTTAAATTCTTCAGGACTTTTTTTTTACTTTTTTATTTAAAAAAACAGATAAAAGGATAGAAATAATACAGCATTTCATAAACAGTAAGTAATCAACACTAATTAATATATTCATTACGTTATCTTAGAAATAATTGTTCATGTTACAAGATCAAGGCATAGAAATGATCAATCAATCAATCAATGACAGCACAGACTGGTTTTTTTGATGAACAGACAAGGAATTAGTAGTATAGTTATCTATCTTACATGCATACAAAGGGTACAGTTATATGTGTATAGCTACATACATATAATCATTTCTTTTCTTCATTTCTCCTTTCCCCTATCCCAGTTATTCTTTCCTTTTCAGCACTCTCCTTTTCATTATTACAATGTCTATTTTATATTTTGGATCTAATTATTCTTTCAGTAATAAGATACAAATACATTAATGTAATGTATTTATTACACCAGGGAGGCAATAAAACATTTACAAATATCTGATTTATTGCACTTATTAGTATAAAAGCCTTGAGATTATTCTGTAAGACATTTTTAAAAGGATTGTAATGTGTATTTAGATCATTCTAAAAACTAAGCATTTGCAAATACATTGATTACAGACAAGGTTCGTGCATTAAGGAAGGTGGGTTTTAGTGTTTAACAGAGATATTTTCACCTTTTTCTTCTTTCTCTTCTGCTGTTGTGTATGGAGCCCTGAGCCTGCTATGCAAATGCCCACCAATTACATATCCTCTAGCCCTCAGTGTGAAATTTTTGAGACATCCATTGTGTCAAACAAAGGAGTATCTATGAATCAACTAGGAAAGAGCCCACCTTTTTTTCTCTAAATATAAACACATAATTACAAGTATAAAATAGGAAATAGTAACTTCATGGAACTGGGTATTTTTGTGTAATTGTATGAAAATATATCAGGTCATTACTACCACTAAAAATGTCTTAATTTGCTCTGCTTTTATTTTATACATTCATAATATTAACTACATAGGGAGCACACATTATGACTTTTTACTCCTTCGGGGAAGTTGTTTCAATAAGGAATCAGCTCAAATGGCCAGGCTGAATCACAGAAATATTAACAACTTGTCACTTTCCACAAAGGACTGAGTGTGACATTATTTAAAAAGCAATAGTTCTCTGAGTCTGATGTACTAATCTTATTTATTATTTCTCAGTCATTAGTAAAGTTTACACAGCTATCCAGGATCTTAGCCAGCTACATATCTGAGTGCATATTTGTATTAGTATGTCCTTTGTTACATAATCCCTACTCTTATCTTGGTATATTGGTACATATTCGAATCTGAATCCATTTTGTACACTCTTCCTCCACACCATCCTTACATACAGAATAATGAGATGCAGGTACATAATTGCACAGCATGTTTGGATTATATTATCTACATCCACATCTTAGCCTCCTTGCTCTTTTTCCACCCTCTCCCACATTCCCTTTCTTTCTAAAAGCTATGTCCCAGGCAACTGTTAGCAGTCATCTATTTTAGCTTTATTTAGAGATGGCTCAGATGATATTGAATATTCTGAGTCAATTTATTTTATTAAAAATTATGGTCTCTAGCTCCATCTATTTCCCTGCAGATAATATGCTCCTGTTCTACTTTATGACTGAATAATATCCCCTTGTCTGTATGTACCATTCATCTGCTGGGCAGTATTTTCCTTATCCATGCACTTGTGGATGGGCATCTAACCTGGCTACACAGCTCTAGTTATTGAGAATAAAGCAACAGTGAAAAAAGGTTTACTATGTTGCTGTAGAATGCTGACTTTAATATACTCAGAGGTTGTATACCTGGGTCAAATAATAATTTTAGTTTTAGTATTTTAAGT
The DNA here is from genome assembly GCA_004027455.1 of Hydrochoerus hydrochaeris. Taxonomy (NCBI): domain Eukaryota; kingdom Metazoa; phylum Chordata; class Mammalia; order Rodentia; family Hydrochaeridae; genus Hydrochoerus; species Hydrochoerus hydrochaeris. The sequence continues at coordinate 121,215 of PVLA01004389.1, read as the reverse complement.
GTCATCTGCATACTGTTTTCTATAGAGATTATAATAGTTTACATTCTCACCAACAGTTGTGTGAGGGTAACTGCTTTTTCACATCTTGGCCAGCACTCAATATTGTTGTTATTCTAACTAGGGTGTGATGTAATCTTAGTGATATTTTGGTTGCATTTCAATAATGGCTATGTTAAATACTTTATTATCTAATAATGGTTACTTGTATTATTTTGAAAAATGTCTCTTCAACTGCCCATTTGTCAACTGTGTATGTGGGATGTTATCTTGAAGTTAATTTTTGAGTTATTTTAACAGGCTACAAATTAATCATCTAGAGAAGAGCAGCTAACAAAGATTTTTTTCCCACTCTGTACATTTTCTCTTCACTCTGTTGTTTATTTAGCTTTGAAGAGCTTTTAAGTTTGGTGTAGTAACAGTTGTTGGTCCTGATGGTATTCCCTGTACTATTGGAGTCCTACTTAGGAAGTTAATGCCTTTGCTTATGTATTCAAGAGTTTTTCCTGTGTTTCTTCTAAGCAATTCAAAATTTCTGTTCTTATAACTGGATCTTTTATCCTGGAAGTACTTTCTTAAACACTTTCTGGTTTTATGACTAGGAATGCATAAAGATATGAAATTACTTCTTATTTTGAGATTGAGAGGTATGCTACAAAAATGGAAAAATATATGATCAGTTGTGAGAGTGTATTGGAGTGGAGTGTACAACATGACTGTGTATGTACTTCTGTGCTCTTTCCCTGTGATCCAAAGCTGTCTTTCTTATAGTAAATGCACTATCTGCCACTCTCTGCAGTCCACTACCCTCTACCAAAACTTCCAAATTGAAGCATAGTAAGCAAGGTGCATTTTCCTGCAGTGACAGGGATGTGACACTCCTGCTTCATCAGCACCACAACCTGTTGTAATTCAACAGGCAAAATGTTCTATGTAAAATATGAGTAATCACAATGCCCTGACTAATCAGATCTACTCAAAATAGGCTTCCCTGTTTTCAGTCTAACCAGGCTGGTTTATTCTACATAAAAGTGCTGCCTTGATTCTTTTGCTGTAAGACAATAACAATGTGAGTACATGAAGCTTAGAGAAGATCAGGCACGTGAAGTGAAATAATTGGCATAGAATATGCAGCTCCTAGGCTGGCATTTTAGAAGCCCTAAGAATTAGTTCATGATGTGATTTTGATGCTATTTTCCTTTCTTTTGGTGTTTTTTTTTTTTGGTCTTTCTCTTGCTCCATCTATTTCTTCTCCTCCTTCACTGGCTTGCCACTCCTTTTCTTCTTACTAATCTTGATTCACATTTTGGGAAACAGATTGAAAAGACTTAATCCCTGGATTTCTGATTGAGATGTCTATGGGAAGGAGAACCAGTGTCAAAGGAGAACAAAATTAGAATAAACTTTTGAAAACTCATACACAACCACAAACCTAAACTTCATATTCTTTTTCACTGAAAAGTTGGACATTAATGTATAGCCTGACCAGTCAATATGTCATGTATGTCATTCTCATGAGGAAACAAAAGTTTTTCCTCCATCCCTCATCTCCAGCTGCATTTTCCAGATAACTAATGTATTTACTGAGTCATGAACAAGACAATTAATAAATCGCATGTCTTTCCACTTCAAGTTATCCAATGAAGGCTAAGGTTCTGCCTATAATGTTGATAGAAATACTATGTGCAATAGAAATCTCCTTAGGGACACATTCTTAAGAAGGGGAGACCCAGATATGGAACCCAGTAGATTAGCACTAAAAAGTAAAAGTTGTAGATATAGGCTGATTATTTTATATTACTTTCACAACTGAAGAATTTCATGTTATTCCAATCATCAAGAACTTCCTAATATTAATAGAGGAAGAAGATGAAGACAGCATCAATGTCCAACTGGTTTCCATCTCTTCCTGTACTAAAGAAGAATCACCCATGTGCCAGACACTTAGTTTTTGTTTCCTTCTTTAAAAAAATGCCATAAATCTATCTTTTATATTCATTGTTTATTGTGGTAAAACATAAGTAACAAAAGTTAACACAGCTATTTTCACTGCACTTATCAGTGGTGTAATGCTATTCACATTGCCATGCAACCTCCGCTATCACATATATCTAAGTATTTTTTGACCTGCACAACTGAAACTGGTTTCCACTTTAAAATCTGTATTAGTCTCAATTCACACCACTTTCAAACCAATTCTGTCATTTACTATCATGAGGAGTTAAAATCCTCAAACTATAAATTTAAGATAAACAGAAGTCAGAGGTTAAAAGACTACATATTTAAAACTGTTGCTTTTTTTCAACCTATATTCTATGGGAAAAATTAGGTTCTGATATTAGACTTTTCTTCTATGAAGCTTCCTCAGGGCATTTCTAATGTCCCTGTACCTCAGGTTGTAGATGAAGGGATTCAGCATAGGAGTCACAATTGTGTACATCACTGTGGAAACCAAACTCTTTCTAGGAGAATGCACTATGGCTGATCCAAGGTACATTCCAACACTTGTGCCATAAAATAAACAAACAACTGACAGGTGAGACCCACAGGTGGAAAATGCTTTATGCTTCCAACATGATGATGGAACTCTCAGGATTAATGAAATGATTTTATAATAAGACAATAATATTACAAAGATGGGAAGAAACCCAAATATGGCACCAACAAAATACGTGATTATGCTTTTGGTGAAATTTTCACTACAACTCAGGTTAAGGATTTGAGAAGGTTCATAGCAGAAGTTGGAAATTGAAACATCCTTGAAGTAAGTGAACTTTAAGACAAAGTATGCAGCTGTAAGTCCAAAATGCTTAGGAAAAGACATGCAAAAACTAGGAAGATAAAGAGGTAAGGGCTCATAAGAAATGGGTAATGCAAGGAGTAACAGGTGGCCACAAATCTGTCATTAGCCATCACCATCAGAAGCATGTCATCCATACATCCAAAAAGAATAATCAGAGACATCTGTGTGAGGCAGCCCACATATGAGATGACACTCTTGTGAGTTAAGATGTTTACAATCATCTTTGGGATGGTAGTGATGGTAAAACAGATGTCCACAAGGGCAAATTGGAGAGGAAGAAGTACATGGGGGTGTTTAGGTGAGAGTCACAGCTGACAACCTGAATGATCAGCAGGTTCCCAAGCACTATGATGAGTTACATGAAGAGGAAGAGACCAAACAGTATGGGCAGCAGATCTGGATCCTCTGAGTGTTTCATGAAATTGAATTTGAACACAACTATCCAATTCTGTGCATCTATATGGTCTGAACACATCATGAAACAGAAATAAAATTATAAAAAAGTGCACAAATAAACATGCATTATGCATTCTGTATGTAAGTTGGGCTTATGTACTCACTAGAATTTATCCTTGTATTCAATATAACTTTTTTAATATATATGAGTTGTACCACACTTAACTTTTTAATTAAATATTCTCATAGGATTTTTATTAATCATTTTTTCTATACAAAACATTTTAGTTACAGTCCCCTGAGTAACATTAGAAGGCAAAGAATTTTGAAGACAAGAAGAACATAGGCACAATAAAATATAGTATATTCTTTTAATAAAAATTTAATAAAAAGAATAAATAATAACTTTGTTTCTTTAGGAAAAATCATCCTGAAGAAATAAAGATTGCAATTTACCTTATTTCTATCAAAACAAAAATCCAATGTTCTGATTCTTAGAATTTTAATAAAATCTCTGATGGTACTTAGGCAGCATTATTTAAACACTAAATGTAGATAATTCATATTTATAAAGCATTCAACATGTGAAAAACAACACATGAAAGTTTTGTCTGCCCTCACAATGATATAATATGGAAATTATGCAAAACAGTCAAAAATAGTGTAATGCATTTGATAGTTTCATCTGTTATAACACAGTGACAATTGTCTACTTTATAAACCTATTTTATAAAACTTCTTAAATTGTTCAATTGCCTAAAATAGAAGTTTTTGGTCACATTTATCAATATTTCCTTGTGAAATATTAAAATGTACAGATACCCTGGCCTAAAACCAAAATCAGTTTGATCAGAATATTTCCATGTGAAGTTTCTCAAGGATCTTTCCTATAGCAGGGTTGAAAACAAATTCAGGAGCAATTTCTTGGCATTTAGGGCATGGTTCTGTAATATTTTAACTTTAACTATTTTTGAGGCAGCTGAGCAACAGAACAGCACCAACCTTCTCAGGAAAGATACATTCCTTTTTCAGAAGTCTATCCCTCAGGAATCGTGAGAGATACTACTTCAAGATCATGCCTCATGGAGCCAGAAGCCTTAAAATTATGTCCTTATATCTCAAAACACAGGATATCACACAACAGATTACAACATCATCTGTGGTGTCATATAAAAAGGAAAATCCAAGCATAGCCAAAAACATGGCTAAATTCAAATGTAATGCCTGTCATGTGACTGCAATCAAGAGACACAAAGCTTTTTATTTATTTATTTCTCTAAAGAGACAATACTGAAAGAGTAACAAGATCTAAAATGTACAATAGATAGTGTAATAATGACAGGGATAGAAAGTGCTCAGAATGACAGAACTACTGGGATAGGGGAAAGGGAAAAAGGAAGAAAGGAAAAATTATATGTAAGTTAGTAAACAAATTTATGTATGTATACGTATGCAAGTAGATAACTACACAACTAATTTCTCTTAGTTCATCAAAAACAGTTTGTGCTGTCACTGTTTGATTGATCAGTTTTATATCTAGATTTTTTAACAAGAATAATTAGTTCTGAGATAACTATGTGCAATATATTAACTAGTGTTAATTCCTTACTTTTTCTTTTTTGAAATTCTGTATCATTTCTATTTTTTCTTCTGTTTTGCTTTTTAAAATAAAATTTTAAAAAAGACTCAAAGAGCATGAGGGTAACTGTGTCTGTGTCTACAGAACTGCTATGGATGATGAGTCAGTTAACCTTCCCAAGTTTATTTGTAAAAGTTTGGAATTTAGTGAAAAACTTTCTAGTGCTGCCAATCAGATTCATTGTCTGGAATGTAGATAATATGCAACACTCTTTTCCATTCATTATTAAGATTTTTACTCCAAAAATTCTATTCTGTGAAAGGGACTCAGGAGATCTAAAACAAGAAGCTATGGTTGATACCATTCTAACAACAATAAAAGGTAGAAAAATGGTCAGGAAGACTGATGGAGAAATGTGGATTAGAGAGACAGACGAATAAAGATTTAATTCCCAGTTTTTGAGCTTCAGGGAAATCTTAGCTGTGAATGAGAGAATGTAGTTCAGCTTCAGAGTGCTTGTGCATACATGAGCCCTTGGATCAATCTCAGGAACAGTAAAATAAAAAAAAACTTCACTGTTAAGTTTTAGGTAACAACTCTTGCATTGGTCACTTAACATGCTTGTGTCTTTAAAGATTGTTTAAAAAATTACTATTTTTACTAACATTAATGCATACTGTATGTATTATACTTTACACTTTTATTCTGCTTACTTTAGACAATGTTTCATATTTATTTGAATAATATTTTTTGTATTTTAAAACTAAAAAGGAAAGAAAACCATGACAGAATTTCAAAAGAAAGTAATAGGACTTTACTGGTGGTTAATACATTGCATATTTTTATCTTGAAAATAGTTACTCAAAGGCTGAGGATTTAGCTCAGCAGCATAAACACCTGCCTGGCAAGCACAAGGTCATGAGTTTGATTCCAGGTACCCCCCCAAAAAACCCAATAAACAAAAAAACCTGTTGCTCATATTACGAGATATAGGCATGAAAGAAAATGATCAAACAATGAAAGTACAAACCTTTCTGTTTCATAATGAATGGGCATATATTATGGTATATATTATATATAGTATTATAGTGTATATATATATATAGTATTATATATATGGAATTATATCAGCATTATATATGTACATAGAAGGAAGGGAAAATAATATATGTATAATACATTTATTACATGTATTTTCCCTTCCTTCTTTTCTCCTTTCTCCCACTGCTATTGTTCTTTGCTTTTGAGCAGTCTCTTCTCCACACTTTCACAACATCTATTGTACATCTTGCATCCTTTTTACACTAAGGAATCAGTACAGTTTTTACACATATGATTCTTACTTATTTCACTTATGAATATGGTCTCAAGTTGCACCCATTTGCTTATAAAAGTCTAGAATTCATCCTTATTTATAGGTAAGTATTGTAATCTGTGCATCACCCCTTCTTGATGTCTCTGCATTCCTGTATTTTTCCACACATCTTATTCCCAAGGGCAACTATCCTCAGAAATTTTGGGGTCAATATTCCTGCCATTGTTTTGACTTCCTTATTGATTAACATATCCATAAGACTTTTCTAAGGACTTACTTAAAGTGCATCTAAGTAGTGTACAGCACATATTGTTCCTAAAATGTTCTACTTTACAACAAAATGTAGATTCATTGTTCTTTTTTTAGTTAAATATTTGTACTTTAAGTGGGTTAGGTGACAATTTACATTATCTCAGAAAAATCAGTGATTTAACTTGTAATCTTATGGGGACAATCATGTCAAAAGTTTTATGCTTCTCTCCATGACATACTTGAGTGAATATCTCCATGAAAATATGAGTAAAGTATAGCTCTTTGACTTTCTGAAAGTGAGATACAACTTATTTTGCTATTCACTTGTTATCCCATTTAAAAGTCAATGATTATGAACTGTGCCCTATGGTTATGAATACATCTTTATATATTCAAAAATATCTCAGAGGTTCCTTTTGAAATAATCTTTAAAAATCATTCAACAAAATTTATATTGTGCATCAAGAATATTATTTCCATTTAACTCTAGTAAAAGGGACAGTAACTGGGAATCAGGAAATAAGCTTTTTTTCCTGCATGATTAAACTGCTACAATGTCAGATCTCTATTAATTTCTCCTGCTTGTTAACTTCACGCTAGTTACTGTAAATGCAATAATTTCTATTACTACAGAATTTGTTCTCTATAAGCCAAATCTAGAAACTAAGAGGTATTTGTTCATTGTGGCTGATTTTTTTCAACAGAGGATTCTTATGTGAAGAAAATAGCGGGTTTTGCTTGGTGTGGTCTTGGTGCACTTCTATAGTCCCAGCAATTAAGAGGCTGAGACAAGAGGATTGCTTTGAGTTACAGGCCAGCCTGTGGTATATGGTAATTTCAAGGCCAGCCATAAATAATCCTTTCACCAAGAAAAAAAAGGAATTAAGAAAGGAATATGTGGTGTTATGATATATGCAATTTTTAATGGGCAGTGGTGCTAAACTATAGAATAATATAAAAGCATTAATGAGTCTTCATTTCATATATGTTTTATTTTTTGATACCCATGAAATTTTTTGCAATGATCTCCAAATAATTTTAAGTACTTAAAATTATTTGGAGATCATGTGCAGCAATTATAGGGCACATACTCTGAAATAGACCCAAAAAGCTACTTTACATTGTCTCTAGCTCAGAGGAACATTAATGAAAGGAATGAAACTTCAGACAGGAATGAACCAAATATGTTGATGTGACACTGACTATAAGAAACTTGTGTGTGAACATTTTATGTTTTCTCTGTGATAAAGATAGTATAGGCTGAGAGAATCAAAAGTAAAAGAGGGTCATTCTTCTCCAAATACACAGCATGTTCTTTGACAAAAAAACCAGTCCTCTTATAGATATAAGAAAACAACAGCTTCAGTTCTTATCATATTTTACTTGAACGTTAAGATAATTAATTTTTTAATTACTGTGAATAACAGTATCTAATTTTTTGATCTGATTTTATGCTTTTACCACACATTTACAAAAAAGAGTACTCGTAATCTGTTTAATACTTCTTCAGTGTGGTTGTCTCAACTAGTAATCACCTCTGATGTCAATGCTGAGGCTCAGGAATACCAACAATGTGCTGCATTTTATAGAAATGATATATTTAGCAGACAAGATTTAAAATAACATCATCAGTCATTGGGCAACATACATAAATTGGTTTGCATTTTTCCCTTCATAAGTAAGTTTAAGAGATATGGACAGATCCAACTCAGAAATAGACTTTAATCCCTCTGTTGTTCATTGAGTTGTAACACAATCAGACTTGATCTGAAGCATAGTTTTCAGCTGACTGGATCAATTACATGAATAAAGGATGTGGTCAGTCCCAGGAATACCCCCAGAAAGGAGGGAGGACAGAAGAATGTACTGAATGAATGCATTCCTTCTATCTTTGATCTTTTCCTATGATTGAAATCTTTCTTGTATATATTTTGCAGCAGTTATAGCCAACTAGTCTGCCTTGTCATCTACCAGAAAACACCTAAAAAAGGAGCACATGGACCAAGAAATCTCATCCAGAATTACAGGGATGTGAAATGACAAGATGAGTTTTGAAGGTGACAACATGCTAGTATTGTCCTTCACAGGTGCCCTATGTCTCTCATCAGACACCACATGTTAAGTAAAAATGATGCATATTCTACATTTCCGTAAAAAAGACCATAAAGAAGCATTAAAACCTGGAAAGAGTGTGCAGCTGGATTCATCCAGTCTACACAGAACACTGACCTCAGCACATGGCCCTCAGCATTCTCTGCATAGTGAGTTATACAGTATGAACTCTCTCCTCCTTCTAATCCTTGTCTGTGTTGTTCTGTTCATGATCATTTTGGACTGCCTAGAAAATGTTACATGGGACATATTTGGGTTATTTCTGGTGATATGCTATCATATTTTGCTTGAATGTTAAGATGATTAATTTTTTTCAGCAGCACATCATCTGCCTCACATGCATGAGGTCAAGCCCCAGTACCAAAAACTAACTAACTAAATAAATAAATAAAAATCTACATTCAATTTTCTAATTTTATTCAACTTTTTTCATCAACCTGCTTAATCTCAATTTTATTTCATATGTGTTAGGAACATGTGAATATTCTTTCACTATTTTTGTATAATAAATTCTGGTGTATAAATCGTTGAGAAAATTAGCACAAAGGAAAACTCAAAGTCTAGATATGAATTCAAATCTAGATATGGATTTCGATTCTCTTACTTCAATTACTTGAATAAAACTCAATTTTATCAGTCAATTTGCATTGACTTCATTATGAAACATGCAATCATGGAACACAGTCCAGCCATTTGTTAATTTTTAAAATATAATAATTACATTTGTCACACTTTTTATTGGTTATAAAGATTCACTTTCATTTAGACCAATTCACACATTCCATGTGCATTTTCAATTTCCCTTCACTCTTCCTTTGTTTGACAATTTTTTTGCAAAAAAGATATTTTGAAAAATCTCTACAATTGGTCCTCAGATTCCTTAATAATTAGTATTTTAAAGTCTTCAAATGGTGCCACTGATTTAAGATGGTGTATCAACAAGCAGTAAAGTAAAGAGCCTCTCTGAGCTGTTTGTAAGAGAAAATAAAGGGAAAAAGAGAAACAGCTCAGATGCTAGAATAACAAACTGTTAGCTGTTTCTAAGAGAAACAGCTCAAATGCTAGAATAAACCATCCTGGAGAAGACCAGATGGGAAGAGATAGATCATCTCAACCCCAGAAGAAACTAAATGGAAAAAAAAAGAAAAAAAGAAAAGAAAAATATAGATGGAAGGCTGTAGATAGGCATGCTCTCACTGTAGACTGTCTCACTGTGTACAAAATGCTACTGGAATCCAAAGATGTGCAGTCTGGTGAAGTTGGTGGTTGATGAGTCAGAGGTCCTCAGCAGGAAGATCCAGTCATGGAGGGGAGTGGCAGAGCAGAGAACAGCACTGGCTCAGAGATCTGTACCAGCTCATGGTGAGTGCAGGGAACTCAGTACTCCTGTGTGAGTGGGTGATTGACCAGGTGACATTTGGAAGTCTGGCAGGATAAGCCCAGAACCAGAACTGCAGTGTCTTCAATCAGTCAGTCCTAGTGCAGAGCACATTGGTGAGAATTGTTTAAACTGAGTCCCACTCCTGTTTGCAATCCAATAGCCAAGGATGAGGTCTCCCTAAAGCTATCCCTAACCTGACCCAACCATGTGGCATGAACTAATGTGGTGAAGACTCCCAGTGGTTGACCAACTCAAAAGCGAGAGACCAACCTGCTCCACCCCTGCTTGTACTTCAGTGGTTACCAATAGCCTGTGGAGAGCAGCAATCACTTCCCAGCATGCTGCAGAATAATCGTAGCCACAGTTAGTGCTGGGGAAGCCACTACCCACTTGTCTGGAAGGAACCAGAAACATGACAAGAGGAAGAAACAAAAGGAAGTCTCCAGCCTCCAACCCAAACAGTACTGGCCTAGGAGAGGTAAACACAGAAGAGATGGGGGTTGCACACCTGCAGTTTCTGAAGAAGCATCTAACATAAAGAAATATCTTTGTGATATTATAAAGGAAATCAAAACAGAAACACTAATACAAGTAAAGGAAGATATAAGAAAAATCATAAAAGAAATGCTAAGTACCTCTCAAGAAGACACAGATGGAAGAATGGAGGAACATAGAAAAAGCAGAGAAACCTTCAATGAAGAATATAAAAAAAAGCCAAGAATACAGGAAACAGATTCAAAGAGATTACCTGGAAATTAAAAACTCCATTGAAAGCTGGCAAAACTGCATGGAAGAAACTAAAGATAGACTATCAAACCTTGAAGACAGGTTTACAACTTGTGATCATGGAAGAAAAGTTCTCTTAAAAATAACAAGGAATCAGAAAGTAGCAATATGGTGTCTAGAAGATGACAAGAGGATCTATAACTTAAGAATAAAAACTGTGAGTGAAGAAGCAGGGGTAAATGAAACACAAAGGCTACTTACAGAAATAATTAAAGAAAACTTTCCAAGCATAAGAAAGCAAAATGATATTCAGATATGTGAGGCATACAGAACTCCAGCCAGCTATAATCAAAATAGATCTACACCCAGACACACAATAATCAAGGTCCAAAAAATTCAACAAAAGTAAGAAATATTGAAAGCTGTCAGAGAAAACAGATTACCTATAAAGGAAAATTAATCAGAATCATGACAAACTTCTCAACACAAATGATCAAAGCAATAAGAGCTTGGAGTGAATCTTCCATGACAAAGAAGAACTAGGGAAATTTATGACCACCAATCCAACCCTACAAAAATATTGAAGGACATTCCAAAGAGAGAAAAATGACCATGTTTTCAGGATCAGCAGCAGAGTGGGATCACTGAATGGAGCAGACAGTGGAATGAAGGGAAAAAGTAGACAAACAATGACAGAAAAATAGCATGGCAAGAACAAAGCAGAAAAGAAAATAAAGGGAAAAAGAAAAAAGAAAGAAAGAGAAAAAGAAAAGAAAAATATGGAAGAAAGGCTGTAGCCAGACACACTCATTGGAGCCAGTACCACTATGTATGAAACACCATTGGTCTCAAAGGTGTGTGGTCATGGTGAAGTTGGGGGTTGGTGATCCCAAAGGCCTGAGTGGGAAGATGTGGTCATGTAAGGAAGTGGCAGAGAAGAAAACAGCACTGGCTTGGAGATCCGCACAGGCTAGCGGTGAGTGCAGGGAACTCAGTACTCCCTGGGCAATTGGCCAGGTGACATTTTGAAGTCTTGCAAGATAAGCGCAGATCCAGAACTACAGCAGCTTCAGTCAGCCAGTCCTAGCACAGAGCAGATTGGTGAGAATTGTTTGAACTTAGTCCCTCTCCTGTGTGTGATACAATAGCCACTAGGTCTCCCTGAAACTGTTCCTAACCTGCCCCAACCATGCAGCACATACCAACATGGTGAAGACTCCCTGTGGTTGACCAGCTCAGAAGGGAGGGCTCAGCCTGCCTCACCCCTGATTCTACTCCAGTGATCACCAGCAGATTGGGGAGGGCAGCAATACCTAGCCAGCATGCTTCAGAGCAATTGCTGGAGACCGCTATTATCCACCTGTCTGCAAGAAACCAGAAACATGACAAAGGGAAGAAACACAGGGAAGTCTGCAGCCTCCAATCCAAGCAGAACTGGCACAGGGGAACTAAACACAAAAAAGATCGGGAACTGCACACCTGCAGTTTCTGAAGAAACAGCATCTGACATAAAGAAATAGCTTTGTGAAATTATTTAAAAAATTAAAACAGAAATACTAATTAAAGTAAGATATAAGAAAAATAATACATAAAGGAAGATGTCCATGTCTAAAGGCTTATATACGCCTAATACTCTTAAAGAGTTTACAATAATTGATTTTTGTACATGTGATGGTATGCACAGCTACTTAGCAGAAAATAAGACATTACAGTAGCCATTGCTGATTTTCTATCATCTTGTTTTGAAGTCCAATAATGATTTTATTGTTTGCTTTGATTGGTTTTAGTCTGTTTTCTATTATTTGATTTTAATATATGTGAAGATGTGGATAACTATTTCAAAGAAAACAAGAGACATCATGATAGACATTGTTGATTTTCCTACTTCTGATTTTGAAGTCCTGAAATGCTTTCATTCTTTTGTTTTGATTGGTTTTATACTATTTTGTTTTGTTTCAGTTCATTGTGTGTGAAGATATAGACAGCTATTTCAAATAAAATAAGTGACATTATGGTAGCCACTGTTGATTTCCTGTTGCCTTAAAATCCTGTGTTGCTTGCATTTGTTCTGATCTGCTTTATTATATTTTGTTTTGTTTAATTCTCCTAAAAATAAAAAAAGAAATATTATCCATTTTCTATATGAATCTTTTTTGTTTTAATGCCTGTGAAATTTCAGATCTGAGTTCCATTCTCCTAACTGTCCTCCAAAGGTTTCTACTGCAAGTATTTGGTGAGTAGATTTTTCACACTATTTTCATGTCAGTGTTGATTTATGTATTCATCAAGAGGCCTTTGAAAAACTTGTCAAAAAGAACCTAAAGCTCATCTAAGTAGTATACAATGCAGCACCTACTGTCTCTAAAATGTACTAGTTTATGAGACATGTGCATTTAAGTCTCCCTCTGGAACACATAGATCTACTTCAAATTATTTTTATTTTAAAACACAAATGAATAAAAATGATGATACAGAATTTCAATACAAAATAATAGATTAAAAATTCTTAATATACTGTGTAAAGTTATCTTACAAGTAGTTGTTCAGATTAAAAGATAAAGGCATGAAAACAAACAGTAAAAAAATGAAAGCACAAATTTTTCTATTTGATTAACTGAGGTTACTAGTATAGTTATCTAACATATATGTATATATAATACATATATATATACATATATATATATATGTAACATAATCTTTTCCTTTCTTTCTTTTCTCTTTTCCTCTAGTTCTTTCTTTTGAGCAGTTTTTTCCCTTTCCCTTTCACAATACTTATTGTACAGTTTGAATCTTATATTCTCTTTCTGTTTATTACACTAAGGAGGCAATATGGTATTTACAAATATATATCTGATTTATTTCACTTATGAATATGGTCTCAAGTTACACTGATTTATAGGATAAAACAGTAGGTTTATCCTTTTTTGTAGTTTAGCAGTACCCCATTGTATAAAAATACCACTTTTTTAAACAGACACTACATAAACAGAAGATGACATGATTGAACTTGACTTTTTGTTATTGTTATTATAATATTTTCAAGTTTATTTCGCTCTTCTCTGAATTAAGCAAGTGAGAACTTAAAATGTATAGATAGAAAATAATAGTTTGAATTTTAACGATTGATGTAACACTGAGTAATTTTACATTAATCAAATTTTCCCATTAAAACCATTTTCTTCTACATTACCTTACATTCCACAAATACATTTTAAAATAATTTCAATGGATGTCTAATAGTAATTCTTGCTTCATTGCTGACCATAAAACTTCAACGTGTGCATGGAATAAGATTTTCTATAGACTCCAGATGACAAGACATTGCCTTGGGATAGCAGCATTAAAATGAATAATACATTGGAGCTGTATCATGAACCTGGTACTCTACTCACAATGAATGTCAATCTGTCTAACTCACTGGGTCATACTCTACAGAGGAAGTAGAAAAACTTTCATATATGTGCACCTAAGGAAAGTTTGCAAGTTAAATATTTAGTCAATATGGGCTTTTGCGAATAAAATATTTTATCACTATGGAAATAACCAGGGTATAGAAAAATACAATTTTCAAGTGTCATTGAAGTTAGAGTGACATAAAATGCTGTAATATTTCTCAAGTCCATTCTAAGCAGTTTATCTCCACATTCTCTTTATGTATCATCCTCTGCTTTTATGATAATGAAAATCATTGTGCTATGATCTCTTATTTGTTGTTGTAGATACTGTTAAATGGAATTATAAGGGCCTCATGTACATATCAGGGAAACAGTTAAGAGATTTTTTGGTAGATACACCTCAAGAATATTTGCAAAACTATTCCTTAAATGTCAGATAATGTAGTAGGTAAATGCTGATTTTTAGTGTGATAATATATAATGAATAGAAAATATTACTTATATACCAATTATTGAAGTTCAGACAACTGCTCTCCACACATATTATTTCCAGAATTCTCTCACTTTATATGGAGAAAGGGATAAGAATTTTGAAAGGATTGCAACAACTGTGAAAAGACAATTTAAATCATGTCTTTTTTATTTTGACAAGGTGTACCCCTAGTACCACTGGATGATATACAACCAAGAAAGCACCAATAAGTTGAAATCACAGTGATTATGCTCATTTTTCTATTAACTAATTCATGTTCCCAACTATGTTTAACAGATATTTTATTTTTCATGCTTCTGAACTCTAGGCTAGGTACAGATAACAATAACAGGACAGAGTGTTATAGTTATTGTCATCTACTTCATTATGCTAATTGCTACAATAACAAAATTTTCAAATTGCAGAGGAAATCATTTACAGTCACCCTGTTTCTGCTGTTGTCAGTGGGATATCTATAGGAAGCAGAACCAAAGTGCATGGAAAGCAAAGTTTGAATGAGTTTTGAAGTACATTCACCCCAATCAAGATCATACATTTCACAGTCCTGGTAGTGCAAACATGGAGCATTACAATCTCCCCATCTGGCTATCAAAACAGCCATGTTAGTTCTCTTGATGAGTGTATTTCAAATATCTTTGGCCTCCCAATGCCATTACTGGTTTATGTCATTTTTTTCTGCTGTGTAATGACCAGTGAGTACAGATGGCAAGGCTAGACTTCCAAGTCTGTTGAGCTTTACAGGCCCAGTTATAGTTCTCAGGGTTTATATGAGTAAACAGTCAGGTAAGGACTTCCAGATACAGCCATCAGTGGAACAGAAGTCACAGATATGAAGCCAACTATACAGTAACCAAATGAAGGCCTGGAGAGACAGGCTTATTATTACACGATTATGAAGCACAATACTCATAGCTTTAAACTATTGAAATGGGTGTCTGTTACTGAATCTCTTAGAAAAAAACACTAAAAAAGAAAGGAGATGCAAGGAAAAATGAGTGTACTTTACATTCTGCCATAATTGGCAGGAATTTAGTGTGTTTTATTCACA
This sequence comes from Hydrochoerus hydrochaeris, assembly GCA_004027455.1. Lineage (NCBI taxonomy): Eukaryota > Metazoa > Chordata > Mammalia > Rodentia > Hydrochaeridae > Hydrochoerus > Hydrochoerus hydrochaeris. The sequence continues at coordinate 105,718 of PVLA01004389.1, read as the reverse complement.
TATTATACTTCTATCTTTTAAAAAAAGATCCATGTACTCTTCATTTCCATTTTTCTAGGATAAAAGTTACACAATAGAAACTTACCATTAATCCTATTAAGTGTATACTTAAATGCTTTTAATGAAATGAAGCCATCATTATCATCAATCTCAAGAAATGTTTGACATTCACAAGCTAAATCTTTGTATCCCATTTTAAAATTCTATATTCTTTCCTTACACAGATCTTGAAATTATCATTCTTCTATGAATGATGAATTCATGATGATTAATTCACACCATTAAATTGTCAAAATAATGTGATCAAAGAGGAAGGATATACAGATTGTATGCTAAATCTTGGAGTGTTTCCTAATCTTCATTACAGTGGATGTTGAATCTACTGAATTAGACTGGCCTATAGAAGTACCTGAATAGACTTTTTAGCATTATTTTCCATTAGTTTGAAGATGAAATCACTCCACATAGGAATGACCACACTGTAGGTCAATAAAAATGTAACACCAGGTACTCCAAGATTTGTCAACTATTGCATGACAGGTGACAAAGCCTTTAAATTTCCCAGGGATGGGTCTAAGAATTTAAATAGATGTTTTATAGAAGAATAAGTGATTATATAAAAGAAAAAATATAAAAAACATAGCTCCACAAGTATAAATATTGCATTATCTGTCTGGTGTGTGAAACTGAAAATATAAATTAGTAGAAAAATGTACAATAGATATTGTGAAATAGGAAGAATTGTACAAAAGGAAAAGGGAAATGTGGGGGAGGGGAAAGAAGGGAAAATAAAAATGAGAAAAGAAGTATAAAATGAAAGCAGAGTTTTGTGAACAGAGAAGGGAAGAGAATTTGAAGGGAGAGGGTGAAAATGGAAAAAAAGAGGAAGCAAGATATATAATGTACATGTACAAATTCCCTATAACAAATGTGATCATAATGTATACCCTATCATAGCAGTAAACTTAAATGAATTAAAATATTTTAGAATACCACTCTCTTAGTGATTATCTTTATCTGATTTTAATAAATGAATTGTTCATTTTAATTAGCCACAGTGTCCCAATGTTTGTAAAATCCTGTGCTTAGACTACATGGCACACATGTTGTGGAGAAAAGAGTTATTGTCCTTTTTCCATGGAAGAATATGAACACAGAGAGATAAGGACATTTGCAGGCATTCTGCATAGAGAAGCAGAGAATGATACAAAACAAAGATGTTTATTTTTCTGACTCCTATCACAGGCAAATTCTCCTCTACTCAAAGGAGATGAAATATCATTTCCTTTATGAGGTAAAATTACTTTGCCCATAGTCATGTAAGGATTATCACTAAGAGAGTGGTATATGTTACATTAACACATACATGTTTCTGCAATGTTTCCCTGTGATTCATAGGAATACTTCCTATAACAGACACAGCCATTGCCCCTCACCATGCTCTACTCTCATCTATTCAAATTCCCAACATGAAGAGCACAGTGAACAAGAAGTTGCTTCCTACAGTGAAAGGGACATGAAATGGCTACTTGAAATTTGAACAGCATATCCATGCTATGATGATCCAGTAAATATTCCCTATGTCTTTCCTCAAACAGATCAATTTTTAAAAAATGGATTATTGTATTCTAATTAATGCATAATAGAAGTTACCAAAACTGAAGGGTTCCTTGCTTTTCTATAAAACAATAACAATGTGAGACTGAGCAGATGAAATGACATAAGCTATACATGACACAAAGATCAAAGCCTGGCATGCTGAGATGCCTAAAAAATAGAATCCGATGTCATTATTCATCATTTTCCTTTTCCTTAATCTCACTGACAAAAGTTTAGTCTCCCTAAGAAAACAACTTGGAGGAACAGATTTTTTGGTATTATGGACTTGATATCAATGGGAAGTAGGCCCAGATTCAAAGGACAGAAAATGATTTTTGTTTTGGATAGGTTTGCAATGTGGACGGCAGACACAACCAATAATCAATATTTTCTGGTACACTTAGCTGAAGTGCTGCATACCAGTGTCTCCCTGACCACCAAAAATGTGTAGCTTGTTTTCATGATGACAAAATAATTCATTAGATAGTCTTTCCTCCTCCTGTTGTCTCACTCAAACTTACAGGTTACTCAGAATTTCTGCTGTGTCATAAACAAGGAAATAAAGAATCAATGTTTTTGTAAAGAATTGAAAAACATTAAACTCCCTAATTCAAAGACCTTCTCCAAAAATGGGCATTGGAGATGAACATACAGTTTTCAGATGAAGATATACAAATGGAAAATAAATACATACAGAAATCTCCACCATCACTGGTCATTTGAGAAATGCAAATTAAAACAGCATTGAGATTTCATCTCACTCCAGAAAGAATGGCCACCATCAAGAAATCAGCTGAAAACAAATGTTGGGGAGGATGCAGGGAAAATGGAACAATTCTCCACTGTTGGTGGGAGTGTAGACTGGTGCAGCCACTGTGGAAATCAGTATGGAGATTCCTCAAAAAACTAGGATTGGAAGATCCATTCAATTCTCCAGGGTATTTTCCTAGAAAAATTGAAAATGTCATGTCATAGTGATTTATGTGGACTCATGTTCATTTCAGCACAGTTTGTGATAGCTGAATTCTGGAAACAACCAAAATGCCCATCAATTCCAGAGTAGATACAAAATTGTGGTATTATTATACAATGGAATACTACTCATCTATAAAAAAGGATGATCTTGAAACCTTTATAGGTAAAAGAAGGCAACTTGAGAATATCCTCATAAGTGAAATAAAAAGACTCACATTAGTAAATGTCACATTGTCTCTCTAGTGTAAAAAATACGAAAAACTGATAGAGTAATGGAATTCAAAAAGTATAATAGATATTGTAAAAAGGACAGGGAAGGAAAGTGCTCTAAAGGATATAATGGTATGTATAAATGTGTAAGATAGATGACCATATTACTAAACTTCTGTTAGATCACTGAACAGAAGGGTTTGCACTGTCAATATTTGTGTGTCTAACCACTTTTTATGCTTTTATTTTGTAACTTTAACAACTATTTTTTAAAGATGACAATATGTAATGTATCAACTAGTGATTTTATAATGTTAATTTTTAAAAATTCTGTATTATTTTACCTTTTTTTCTATGTTGTTTTTTAAATTTTTCTTTTCTTTCTTTCTTTAAATAGAAAGAGGGATCCATGTTTCTCTCATAACCAAGAATCCAGTGAAGGGTTTGCCTGTATCTACAACATTTCTGTCAAACAGGCATTTCCTCGTGCAATTGAGATCTTTCCTCAGCAAAGGTAAAGAAGTAGAGACAGAGCTATGTAGGCATTAAACTGAATTTCTCTAGACATACGATGATCATTTACTATTATATTAAGAATTACTTAGAGATTAGTGCCCCAAGCTCATGATAAATAGTTTCACTAATCTGAATCATTAAGGAATTTTTATTATTAAGTGAGGAAGGAAAAGAACAGAAAAAGAATGATACATGATCTTGGTATATGTATATTTGTTTTGATATAAGGAAAGAAGCTTTTTTAAAGAATAAAAACAATGATGCAAAATTTCAAAGCAAAATGACAGGAGATCAATAATGGTTAATAGATTATGTACCATTATCTTCAAGGTAGTTGTTCAGATTAAAAGAAATAGGTTTGAAAAAAATGAGATCAAAGTTTATGTCTGCTACTCAATTGGTTTATTTTTAACAAAAGAAAACAATTCTTTTGTATTTACATTATTTATTGTGTGGAAAATATATGAAACAATGAACATTTAATTATTCCTTCAGGATATTAATTACATTATCATTGCTCCGCAACAATCACCATTATGCATACCCCAAAATGATTATTTTCCAGAACTAAAATTTTGTATTCATTTAAATTAAACTGTTTTCTTCCAAATTTAATGAAGCTTTCATCCATAATCCTGGTATGTAATATGTTAAGAAATTATAGCATGAAATGACAAAAAAATTGTCCAAAAAGACTTTACAAACCTAGATATTTAGTATGGATGCCTCTTTCTATGTCTAAGCTATTTGGTTGCCCCTGATGCTGATTCTAGAATTTACTGCTGTAGAACCTTCTTATGACATTTTTAATATCTTTATTCCTCAGGCTGTAGATGAAGAGATTCAGCATAGGTGTCACAACTGTGTACATTATGGAAGACACCACACTCTTTCTGGCAAAATGCACAAGAGTGGATTCAAGGTACATTCCAATGCTTGTTCCATAAAATAAACAAATAACTGACAAGTGAGACCCACAGGTGGAGAAAGCTTTGTACTTCCCACCAGATGATGGGATTGTGAGAGTGGAGGAAATAATTTTGTAATAAGAGAATAATATTACTGAGATGGTAAAAAGCCAAATACAGCGCCAACAAAATAAATGATTATGTTTTTGGTTAAATTTTCAGTACAATCCATCTTAAGAATTTGAGCAGGTTCACAGCAGTAGCCAAAAACTGAAACATCCTGTAAGTAAGTGAACTTTAAGATAATTGGATTATATAGTTGTGAGTCCATAAGACTAAATGAAAATGATATGAAAACTAAGAAGAGGCAGAAGCCAGGATTCATAATGAAAGAATACTGCAGGGATTGGCAGATGGCCACAAACCTGTCATAAGCCATCACAGTCAGAACCATGTAATCCATACATCCAAAAAGAATAACCAGAGACATCTGTGCCAGGCATCCAACATAGGAGATGACACTCTTGTGAGTGAGGACATTACAGTCTTTGGAACTGTGGTGAAGATGAAACAGATGTCAGCAAAAGATAAGTTTGAGCGGAAAAAGTACATATGGGTGTGGAGTTGGGACTCCAAGCTGACATCCAGGATGATGAGCAGGTTCCCAAACATTGCAACCAAGTACATGGACAGGAAGAGAAAGAAGAATATTGACTGCAGATCTGGCCTGCAGAGAGTTTCATGAGATGAAATTCTGATACAACTTTTAGATTCTGGATATCTGCATTATTTGGACATATTTTGATGAAAAGAAAAGAAAGCATGGGGGGGAAGTAAAAAGTAATCCAGCACACTGTACATATTTCATGTTTGCTTAGCTACAAATACAAAATTTCTCTGTTCTATATCTTTAAGAAAACTTTTCACTTGTACTGAACCAATGTTTTATAAATCTTCTATTGTTCTTTCTATATTATTCACCTTGTCTTGCACACAGCCATTTTAGGGACTGTTAACTGAGCAATATTAGAAGATGAAGAATATTGTTAACAAGATGTTCATTATCACTTTAAAATAGAGCCTATTTTAATAAAATTAAGAACAAGTAAAAGCTTTCCCTGTCTAAGAAAAACCATTATGAAAGAAATCAAGAAGCACCCAAATTTACTATAATTCTATCAAAATCGAGGTCCAATATTCCAATATTGGAATATTAATAAAAGTCCTACAACAGTTAAACTGCATTATTTGAACATTCTATTAATGTGGACAGTTTATAGTCATAAAAATACAAGATGTGGTTCACAACAATAACATATTCTGACAGCTCTCACTGTGATATAATTTGGAAACAATGCAAAAGAGTAAAGCACAGAGAAATTGTTTAACACATCTGGCAGTTTTATCAGTTGAAATATGTTGGCAGGAATTACCTCTTTATACAGTTACTTTGTGAATAATTTAAAGAACTGTTTAATTCCATAGGATTAAATTGCCCATTTATCATTATATTTACCTTGTGAAATAGTGAAATACAAAGATACTTGTCTAAAGTCACAATCCATTTGATTACAATGTCTGCATGTGCACTTCTTTGTGGTTCTTTCCTATAGTGTTGAGAATAACAACCCAAATATATTTTCTGCCATCAGAACATGTTTTTAAAAATTTATTAGCATTTTAATAATGCATACAATCTATAGTACAATGTGAAAATTGTATATTTGCTTCAGATTCAAAAATTGGTATAGATTTTAATTATTATCTATGAATTTTTGCTTCTTGATAGCTCTGCATGGTTCTATTCTCTAAACAACCTTTCCCAAAAGTAAACTATTCTCCGGAATTCATGGGCAGATTTTCATGTCATGTCTCTATGTTAGTATTGGTTACTGTATCTATAAATCCTCCATTTAAATACATACCTAAAAAGTAGCAAAAGCTCCTCTAAGTAATAGACAATATATTTTGTCCTGATATGTTCTACTTTACATTCTACTTTATGTTCTTTCATCACTGTTGATTATTCTATCTGTAAAACTTTTTCTTAAACACTTACATGAAAAATATGAAAAACTTATCTAAGAAATATATAACTGCTATTGCCCCTGTAATATTCTACCTTACACCAATATGTGTACTAATTTTTTTATGAAGCACATACTGTTACCTGAAATGAATTAAATGACAAATTGCATTATATGGAGAGCCATGATTTAATTGGTATGTTTAGTAGTAGACTATTCTTTCAATCTTTTTCTTCTTTTCCCCATAACATACAGAACTGAATTTTCCCACAACAATGTGGATAGAGTATAATTCCTTGACTTCCTGAAATAATAATGTAAAGAATTTGTTTGGAAATAGTGAACTGCATCTGGTTTCTCAATTAACAATTCAGTCATTAAAAGAACATCCTCTTACTATTAATATGCACAAATATCCCAAAGGGTCAGGTGGAAATAGTCTTTCCAAAATAATTTAACAAAACTTCAATTTTACATTGAAAACATTATTTTCACTTGACTCCAGTAGAAAACAAAATGTTCCAGGATGGGACTCAAGAAATAGTATTTTAGTCCTGCATCATCGCCCTGCTACAGTACCCTAAATGTTTGCTTTTTCTCCTCTTGTTGCTCATAATGCCTAGTGAAAATACAGTTTCATGGCAAGAACATATGTGTCATATAATCTAAATTTTGTAACTAATAAATATGTTGTCACTCTGGGTTTTTTTAATAAAGGACCCTTACATTAAAGAAATAATAAATGTGTTGATGAATACAATAGTCGGGCATTGGAGCCATCAAATAATTGCAAAACATTAATGGGTATTAACCCAAGGCTAAGACTTAGGTCGATGCTTCACTTTGAATAACTTTAAGTTGCCACTTCAATTAAATGGAATTATCAGGTCTATATACACAAAGAGCTATTACTTTTATTTTGAGAAATTTGTCATTAATAATAAGGGTAAAATTACATCCAGGAAAGAACCAAATATATACTGACTCTGACCAACCAGCCAGTTACTTACTAACAAACATTTTTTTAATTTTTGATATTTTCTTTGTGTCACAGATGATACAGGCTCTTCCAGATCAGAAATTAGAGCTAATTGTTCCTCTCCAAATTTACAGTATGTACTTACACAAGAATAATTCTGCACCATGCAAAGAAACAAGAAAACAATAACTTCAATTCACAGCATATTTTTTTTCTTGAAAGGCATGATGATTTTTTATACCACAAGTAATATCATCTAATAATTTTCTCTGATTTCATGCTTTCCTCATGTTTTAATCCTGTAGGTAGCACCCACCTTTCAATCCTTCCTCAGTGCACTTGTCTCAATTAGTATGCACCTCCGATGTCAATGCTGAATCTCAGGAATGCTAACAGCACTGACAGAAATGATATGTTCATCCTCACAAACTTTGTGCTTCTCTTGATTGGTAGGAAATAAAGCTCCAGGCTGTTTTCCCTCCACTATTCCACTCCCTTATCACTTAGTGAGCTGTACTGTGGCTGTGGTTGCTCATGATCAAGGAGCACCAAGATGACACTCCTCTACTGCCTGCATCAAGTGTACATGCAGCTTCTGTCCTCAGGACTGGTGTGAATGTATCTCTGATGGGAGCTCCTCGAAGATGTAAATCCACAAATACTCATACGAATCTGATTTTAACAGAGACAAAATTTAGAAAGACTATAGGTCTGAACTGATTACTGACAATTACATGACCTTGGAAGCTAAATGCTCAGAGGTCATAATTAGCTAAATTAATTCAGGTTATCAAAAACTCTCATGACAGAGCTATTAATTGAGGATGAACAAAAAGGAAATGAATGTCCACAAATGCTTTAGGAATCTATCTCTACACAGAAGGAAGGCTATTAATGCTATCATTTCTTCTATATTTTAAAATTCAATTGATATTTATTTGCATTTTATTGTGACAAAATTTAAATTCAGAAAAAGTATTTATACCTTTTAAAAGTGTCAAGCATGCAATTCAGTGACTTTTATTTATACTACACCATAGAGAAACCATCACCAACATCTATTTCCAGAAATTTTTCATATCCATAACTGAAACTGACTACTCATTATTTTTTAAAAAAGCATTATCAGGCTGAGGATTTAGCTCAGTGGCATAAGCACTTACCTTGCAAGTACATGTTCATGAGTTCAACCCAGTACCAAAAAATAGGAAAAAAAAAACATTCTCAATAACCTCAGCACTGGCTACTATAATTCTATTATCATACAATATGAGAATTTAAATCACTTTTTCTTCAAAATCATTTTATTTCCCCATTCCCTTTTAGCTCTGATTTATTCCAAATTCCTTTTCCATCTCCTCAAAGTTTACCTACCTATTTCTTATCATCTTTCTTTCATTTTGCCCTTTAAATATTCTATGTTTTGAGTTTCTTCTATGGCACTACCTTTAAAATTGTCTTAGTCCTAGAACTGGACTGTTTTGCTTTGAACAGTTTTAATTCCCCTTTTACTAGGCTAAATATAAATGGTTCACCATTGAGGTGACCATGACATAATGATGAGTGAGATCCCCAAATACTTACTGAAAGTTTATGATACAGTGGAATCATGGTGGAGCTGAAACAAAGGTGGAATCATGGTGGAGCTGAAACAAAGGTAGACAAATATGCATATTTCATATAATAGGCAGACTACCCAATGTGGATATGAAGACCATATGAAAAATAGGCCAGTGTAGGTAGAAAGAAAAAATTTAAATAAGACATCAAGGAATTTCTTTGTAATCAATTGCATAAAATTAAGAGAATTGTGCCTTGACATTTTGAACATTACAGTTCAAATCTCTTACCTAAACATTAATGTTTGTCTTCATGATGAGATAAAAAGAGATCCATTAACTCTTCATCCATTATTCTTACTTCCCAGGACTTTCTGGGTTGTTTTGTTTCTCTTTTGAGTCATGGTTAGTACCATGGATTCCAAATCCCTCAACTGAATGATAGATGTTGAAGACTGAAGGCTTATACTTGGAACTGAAATGAATGTACATCAGAAAGGAGTTTATTGCTGCAGAAAAAAAATGGAAGGAAGATAAACTTGTATGTTTCATGTGGGATTGCTGTCTCCTACTGAATAGGCGAAGATGATGATTTACTTTATATGATCTTGGATGGTTACTGGCCATAATCATATTTACCCTCATTGTTCCATGTAACCTTGACCTTTAAGAACTACCTGAAATTAAGGGATGAGCAAGAAAACATTATGGGGGTCCCAAAAGAATGTTCACCCTTCATCTCAAGAAAAAGGTAAAGTATATCATATACTTTCTTTTTTTCTTCATGTTTTAAAAAATGATCCATTAGTTTTTTATTTTAATTTTTTCTTTGTATTAAAATCTACAAAATACCTACCATTGCAATTTTTTAAAAATAAAATCTCACTATTTCTCAATTGCCAGGAAAATTCTGCTGAAAGCTACCAGAGAATTACAGATTTAAGGGATTTCCATAGTCCTTCAATGTTTTTGTTATATACCACAAGTTACCAGGTGAAGCCCTTCATTAAAAGCAATTGGATTGATTCCTAGAAATATATGAATTACCAAAGTTGGATCAAGAACATATAAAGTTGCTCAATAACCAAATTTCAGTTACTGAAATTGAAATCATGTTTATAAACTTACCAAAAGAGAAAAGCCCAGGTCCTTATGGATTCATTCCAATGAACTCTACAGTGCAATTGTAAGGGAGCAAACTCTTCAGTGCAATTTTAAGGGAAACAAGTCTCCCTAACTCATTCCTGGAAGCAACTATTACCCTAATACCAAAACCAGAGAAAAATCAAGCAACAACAGAAAAAGAATTATAGACCCAACATCCCTAATGAACATAAATGAAAAATCCTTGATAAAATGCTGGCAAACAGAGTGTAACACATCATCAAGAAGATTATAAACCATCATCAAGTGGAATTCATCCCAGGAATGCAGGGATATTTCAACCTACACTATCAATAAATGTAATACACCATATCAACAGAGCCAAAGACAAGAATCACATGACTATCTCTATAGATGCAGAAGAAGCTTGTGACAAAGTGCAACACTCATTCATGAATAAAAATCCAACATAAAACTGGAATAGATGGTATTTACTCCAATCTGACAAAAGCTATATGTGATAAGCCAACAGCTAACATCTTACTAAATGGAAAAAAACTGAAAACTTTCAACCTAAAATCAGAAACAAAGCAAAGATATTCATTATCACCACTCCTGTTCAACATGGTTCTGGAAAAATTAGCCAGAACAACTAGGTAAGTGACAGAAACAACATGAATAAGGATAGCAAAGGAAGAAGTTAAATTATTATTATTTACAGATGTTATGATACTCTACACTGAAGACCCGCAAAATGCCACTGAAAGATTTCTATATGTAATAGCCAAATTCAGTGATGTAGCTGGATACAAGGTCAATACTCAAAAATCAATAACATTCTTGTACACAAACAACAAACTCATTGAGAGAGAAATAAGAAAAAAACACACCATACATTATAGCACCCCCCAAAAATGAAATATTTAGGAATCAATTTAACAAAGAAAGCAAAAGATCTATAGGTTGAAAATTACATTACTCTGCAAAAGGCAAGTCTAGAGGATTTCAAAAAATGGAAAGACATTCCCTGTTCATGGATAGGAAGAACAAACCTTGTAAAAATGGCCATTCCCTCAAAATTGTTATGTAGATTTAATGCAATTCCAATAAAAATACCACCTGAATACCTCACAGATCTAGAGATATTATTCCTAAAATATACCAGAAACCTGAACATTCCTAGAATAGCAAAAGCAAATCTGGGCAACCAAGGCATGATGGGAGACATCATAATCCCTGACTTGAAGTTATACTACAAAGATAAAACTACAACTACAAACACACTCAGCTACATTATCAATTCTCTACTTGAAATTATATTACAAAGTTACTGTGATAAAATCAGCATGGTACACGAATAAAAGCAGACCTGAAGATCAATGAAATAGAACAGATCAATGGAATAGAACAGTCACTACTAAAAACATATTCAACATTCTCATCTTTGACAAAGGGACAAAATATGTTCACTGGAAGAAAGCCTCTCTAATAAGTGGAGGAAAAACTTGATTTTTATATGCCAAAAATTAAAACTAGATCCATGCTTATCACCATGCACTAAACTAAAGTCAAAATGGATCAAATATCTAAACATTAAAGCAGAAACATTAAATCTTCTGGAAGACAAATTAGGTACAAATCTTGATGACATGGGGTAGGCAGATAATTCATGAACAAAAATCAAACTGCATGGGAAATGTCCCCCAGAATCCATAAATGGGATCTCTTCTTTAAAAAAGTTTTTGAAAGTCAAAAGAAATCTCCAACAGAATGAAAAGAAAACCCACAAATTGGGAAAATATCCTAGCCAACTGTCCCTCAAACAAAGGACTTCTCTCTAAAACATATAAAGAATTTTTTAAAAAATCATGTCCCCAAAATCCAAAGATCCAATCCAAAAATGGGCATCTACGATAAGTACATACTTCTCAGATGATTAAATAGAAATGGTAAATAAACATATGAAAAAATGTTCAGCATCACTGGTCATTTGAGAAATGCAAATTGAAGCAAGGTTGAGATTCCATCTCACTTCAGAAAGAATGGCCAAGATTAAAAGAACAATGACAAATGCTGGAAGGGCTGTGGAGAAAAATGACCTCTTTTCCACTGTTAGTGGGAGTGTAGGTTGGTGCAACCAGTGTGGCAATTGGTATGGACATTCCTCAAAAAACTAGGGCTATAAATTTCATTTCAACCAGCTGTCCCACTTCTGGGCCTTTTCCCAAAAGAACTGAAAACTTCATACCACAGTGATGTATGTGGAACCATATTTATAGCAGCAAAATTTGTAATAGCCAAATCTTGGGAAAAGCAAAAGTGCCAATCAATAGAGAAATAGATAAAAAAAAGATGTAGTATTTTTATACAATGGAGTACTTCTCAGCTATAAAGGAAGATTGAATCAAGGCATTTATAAGTAAATGGACGTGACTTGAGAACACACTCATAAGTGAAATAAATCAAACTCACATGTGTAAATACATACTGTCTCCCTAGTACAAGAAACTGAAAGAGTGAATATGATCCAAAATCTACAATAAATATTATACAAGTGTAAGTACCTTCTCAAAGAGGAAAAGTAACTGGGATAGGGGAAAGGAGGAAAGAAAGAAGGCAAATTTGTATGAATATATATAAGATAGCTAACATGACTATACTACTAATCATATTAGTTCTTGGAAAAGTACAGTTAATACTCATATAATTAGATCAATGTTACATATTTATAACTGGTAATCTAAGCAACCTTTTTGAAGTTAATAATAAGCAATATTACAGCCATTGTTAAATTCATATCATCTTATTTTTAAAACCTATGCTGTTATTGTTTTGAGTTGGCTACTGTTGTTTTTGTTGTTGTTGTTTGTCTCTTTTGCTTTATGTTTTTCTTTCTGTGTCTTTTTTTCTCTTAAACAAATAAAAATACAGATAGACAAAAAAATAGTATTACTGATACCTAAGCTGGAATGTAGAAAGGCAGAAAAGAAGCAAAGTATAAGAAAAGGAAGGATACAGTTGAGAAACCAGTGAAGAGGTCTTTATCACTTTTGGGAAAGATATTCAAAAGAGATATAGCGAGGTCATATGGAATTTTTATACTAGACTGTTTTTTTAGCAACTTAAAAACTGATTTCCATAGTGTTTTGAATAGTTTACAGTGCCACCAACAATGTAGAGATTCCTTTCCCCCCATATCCTCACTGCATTTGTTTCTGTTTCTGTTTTTGTTGTTGTTGTTGTTGCTCTTAAAGAGAGTGACATTTTCTGGAACAAAATGGAATCCCAGTATTGTTCAAGATACGTTTCTCTAATAAATATATTTTTATTTCTTCTTTTGAGTGATACAGCTCCATCTCAGTTGCCCAATTTTGATCAGATCATTCATTAGACTAGTGCACTAATTTCTTAGTCCTTCATATTTTCTAGATATTAGTATTCTGTGTGAGGAGTAGGTGGCAAAGTTGTTTTCCATTCCATAATTTGTTTCTTCAATGTGTTGGTTATTTTCTTAGCTGTGCAGAAGCTTTTTAACTTCATATAATCTTATTTATTTTTGGTGTTCTCATGCCATTAGCATTCTGATCAGAAAGTTCTTGCCTATATCTGTGTTCAATTTTTACACAGTGATACATGTGTACATAATTTTTAGCAGCACAAGTCATACTATATAAAACTTGGAAGTAGCCTATATCTAATGATAAATGGATAAAACATATGTTATATTTATATATTCTAATTTACATAGAATACTAATGAGTCATTAGAGGAATAAGTTTGAACCATTTGTGGAAAATCAATGCACCTTGAGAGCTTAATACTAATTGAAAAATCATTAGACAAAAAGTTAAACATAGCATAGATTCTCTTATATGACATAGGAGCATAGATTGGGGATGATTTAGAGTCTATCTCTCATGGGTGACAAGAGAGTATAGGGAGGGAAAAGGAAAGAAAAAAGGATTAAGATGTGAAATGAATATATACCAACTACCAAAGAAGTCTGTATCTATGTGCATTACAAACATAAACTGATAAAATAGATAATGAAAAATTCAGAGAAGATGAAAAGAAAGATTAAGAAAAACAATGAAAAAAAAGATAGGGACATTGGTGCTAGTTTTATATCTTGAGTGGGATGGGGAAAAGCATTTTGGGAAGTTATTTTTGGGGCCAAGAAAAAAGGAGAAGTAGGAAGAAAGTATACTGGGAGATTGGAGGATCTCTAACAAGCATGGACCTTTGAACTTGCTAATAGAATGATTGTGTTTCAATCTTCTTACCCAGTTTTGCTGATGATTAACTTGACATGACCATGAAAGATACTATCTAAAATGAGGCACCAATAATTTTTATTCTGAATTTCACATATACTAACATCTTCCACATATATACTACATATAAAGTGAAAAAGAAAGAAAATTAAAACATATATACATACATACATACATACATAAATGGGTGAACATCCTATTGGTTGTTTTTATACTGTGGTCAAAATTCAACCAGTTTACTCTTCCTCTTTATTCAAGAGATGTAAATTTGTTTCTTGGTAGCAGTTTCTGGGACTGAACGGAGTTCCCTGTGTTTGGGATTAAGGATTTGAAGGTGTTGACAAACACTTGAGTTGGTTCCCCTCCAATGCTTTGTTCTTTTGTCTAAGAGTGTGTGAGTAGACCTGAGTTCTACTTCCTTTTGCAATGAGGTGATGCATATCTTTATTTTCTACACTTAACGATTTCAAAATGCTTAATACTTTCAAATATGATGTTGTGCATCTTAAACACATATAGCTTTTGATAAATTTGAAAAAAAATTGAGAAAAAGTTAAAAGAAACTTTTTTTTTCTTCATAACATTTTGGACAACAAATCATTTATGAAATCTCCAAAGTACATAACAGTGGAAGTACATAACAGTGATTTTTCTGGAGTTAATCTTTTAAAGAAATTGCACTCTGGTAAGAACAACCTTGTGAATTTGAAATCATACCGAAGGGGTAAAAGTTCCTGCTTGAAGGAAACAGTTTTCTTTCACTCTGGGCTACAGCTCTAAACAAAGAAATGAAATTTTATCCATTCTGCATTCTTCTCTGTACCCACAAGAACGGTGAATGTTTTGGAGAATGAGAAGACAATAGACAAATTTATTTAATTAGAAGCTTTGAGATTTTAAACATTTGAGTACTAGAAACTAAAATTGTGTTCTTATTGGCCCTTACCTGTAATTCTATGATCTCAGCCTCTGTGAAAACAATGGAGGGGATCTCATGAGCAGATTTTGGAGCAGAAATATCACTAGAGAAGGTAGGTATGTCCTGGTGAGTGTGGAGTGAAAAAGGAGAAATTGAGACAATTAAGGGGGGCACTGGAATTTCCCTCTAGAATAATAACACTAGAAAAGTCAACTATTTTGTTAGTCTATGAAGTTTAAGTCTATGACATGAAATGACCATTGTTTCCCAATGAGATCTGTATTTTCTAGTTATTCTCCTGTTTCATTATGCCAATCTTTGAATCCTAGGATCTCTCTCAAATAAATTATTTTCCAAAGGGTGTCTGTCTTCCCCTCTTTCTTATAAATTATAGCCTGCTGTTAGTTTTCTTGCACCAAATTATGTATTCATTATCAAATCACTAAAAATGTATTGTCCATAAAATATAGTCTAATTTTTTCAAAATTAATGAGAGATTTTTCTATTATGTCCCCTATTTTTACAAGCATCACTTATTGATAAGCACTTTTCATTCTATGTTGCAGTTGTCATTCATCTTAATGTCCATAAGAGCATCTGCCAATAATGTAACAATTTTTGATATTTAAAATTCAGCTTCCTGGGGCTGGAGGTTTAGCTCAGTGGCATAAATGCCTGCCTAGCAAGTGTGAGGTCATGAGTTCAATCCCTGGTACAAAAAAAAATTCAGCTTCTTTTTACCATGTTCACAATACCTTTACTTATTCAGGAAAATATTGAATCATTACAGTTGGGTGCATAGTGAGTTTTATTAATAGGCAATTCTTTTTTTATATGTGTGATATATATTGTTTTATACATATAATGTGCATACAGGGTTGTAAATATATAAATTATGAATGTGAATTCTTTATAGCAATTGAAAGCAGTAAGAAAGTTGCTGTAATTGCAATGACCAGAATTCCATACATAGTGGAAATAACAGTTTCAGGTGATATTGTTCAGTCATAGCGATCAGGGTAGTTGATATATAAAGAAAGAAGTTGCTGATGAATTTGTCAGAGCTGGCCACTTTAAGAAGCTGAGCCAATTCACAGAGGAAATGAGGGATTTCTGTGCCTATAGAGAAAATGAGCTCCACCATCAGGAAAATATGAATCAAGCAGGTACACAAAATGATGACCCAAGACAGCAGAAGCAGGAGGCCACAGAATTGATGGTTCATGATGATCATGTATTTCAGGGGTGACAGATGGCCACAAAATTATCATAAGTCATTATGGTTAGTAGTAAATTGTCCATCCAGTAAAAGTAATAAATAAATCTACCTGAGTTAGGTACTGTATATAGGATATATCTTTGCTCTCTGAATGTTCACCAGCATCTTTGAGACTGTGGTGCAGGTGAAACAGATGTTCACAAAGGATAGCTTAGAGAGGAAGAAATGCATGGGGTGTGCAAGTGGGAGTCATAGCTGACAACCAGGATGATAGACAAGTTTCCAAGTACCATGAGCAGGTACATGGACAAGAAGAGTGAAAAGAGGTTGCAGGTTGCAGGTTGCATTTCAGGATCATCTGAGAAGCCCAGGGAGAGGAACTATGCTAAATGTGAGTTGTTGTCTCTTTCCATGTATCTGCTGTAACTGGTGGAGTGGAAGACAAAAGCAGTGTTTAAAGAATATAACCAGCCCTCACATAGGTATCACTACACTCTATGACTCCTGAATTGATGCCCATCTCTTAGTTCCTGCAAATGAAAATGATTCACTCAACCCAGTGGTTCCCATTTTCCATTTTAAGCTTTTATCTTATTCATGTTTTCTTTAATTTTCTGTGAAATTGAGGGTTGAATCCAAGGCCTTGTGTTTGCTAAGCAAGTGTTCTAATTTTAAACTACATATCTCCATCCCTTCTTATTTTTATTTATTCAGTTTTCAAATAGTATATGATTAATAGTTCAAGTTTACCTTGACCTTGAAGTCCTCCTGCTTTAGCCTCTCTTGCACCTGGGACTACAGGATGTGCTACCTCTCACATCATATGCTCAGTAGACTACTTCTGCAGTAACCTCTATTTTGTCAGCAATTCACTAGTTTTTACTGTAATATTCAATCAATTGCCTTAACAAATTTTCTACCTATTTTGATTGATCAAAATAACAAACACAGCCTATATTGCTGTTTGATTTCCATATATTTTTCATATGAATGGTTCTTTAATCACAGGTAAATAGCAGTTTACTATGAGAAACTTTTCTCTTTTTTGGAATTAATTTTTTAATTTCATTTTGAAGAGAATAAAACCAAATGAGAAAAAACAAAATGGGGTCAGTCAAAACAAAAGGATGAACAGAGTACATGACTTAAAACCAAAATTCAAGGTGATCTATGATTATTACCATGATGTCTCTTGTTATCTTCAATGGCATTGTGCATATCATCAAGCACAATAAAATTGAAGATAGCAGTACAGAACAAAATCAATAAAAACAAAACATTGGAGACATAGGACTTCAAAAAGGTAATTATCAAATCAGACTGGGTATCATAGTGAATCTTATTGTCTTCAGAATGGTTGGCTATACTCTCAGACTTGATACTTTCAAACATAACAGATTTGAATAAAATCAGTCAAGACAAGACAGAGATCAAACAAAACAAATTCAAACAAAATCAGTCAAAACAAAAGAGTGAAAACAATACAGCTTCAAATTAAGTTAGGAAATTTAAAATGGTTACTTTAGTATACGCTGATATCTTTGGAATAGCTGTCTATGCCCTCATATCTAGTACAGGTAGACAAACTGGAACAGAATCTAACCAAACTAAACAGCAATGAAAACAATATGGGTTTCAAATCATGATACAAGATTACCAATGTCTGCTACCTTCCACTTTTAGATAGTTCCTCCCCTTTCACTTTCACAGGGTACATTGTACCTTTTGTATCGCACTAACTCCTTAATTTTTAGATTAGGGAGTCAACCCACTATTTACCTAAGTGGTTTGGAATATTTTTACTCCTGAGCTTGATCTCAGGTTGTTTCCATTTACCTACAAAGCCTCAAGGTTTTCCTTCCTTATAGCTGATTAGTTCTCCATTATATAAAAGTGTCATATCTTTCCAACCAATCTGCAGCTGAAGGGCAGGCTATTCCCAATTTTTTCTGGTTCTCTGTCACATAGAGCATTATTTTCTCATCTTTGACTTTCAGTCAATAAACCCTCTTTCAGATTAATTCTATTTCTCATATAGAGCATCTTGATGGACCTTATCTCCTAACCTACTCTGCCTGTGCTTTTTATTAGTGTATGGAGGCCACCCATGTTAGCAATTATAGCCAACCCTCTCTGCCTCATCTCTGCTTGCTATTTTTCTGTCGTTGTTTGTCTACTTTTCCCTTTCATTGCAATGTCTGCCCCATTCAGTGAGCCCCCTCTGCTGCTTTTACTGAAGCCACGTTATTTTTTCTGTCTCTCTAGAATGTCCTTCAGTATTTTTTATAGGGTTAGATTGCTGGTCATAAACTCCCCCAGTTCCTCTTTGTCATGGAAGTATCTTGTTTCTCCAATAATTTTGAGAGATAGTTTTGCAGGGTACATCAATCTGTGTTGAAGATTATTTTCTTTCTGGGCTTGGAGTAATTTGCTTCTTGATTTGATGGTTTGTGTTGAGAAACCTGTCATGATTCTGATGGGTTTTCCTTTATAGGTGATCTATTTCTTTTCTCTGACAGATTTTAACATTCTGTCCTTGTGATGAATTTCTGGCATCTTGATTAGTATATGTCTGGGTGGAGTTCTATTTTGATTATAGCTGACTGAAGTTCTGTATGCCCAATTTATCTGAATATCATTTCCTCTTCCTATGCTTGGGAAGTTTTCTTTAATTATTTCTGTAAATAGCCTCTGTATTTCATTTGTGTTTACCCCTGCTTCTTCACTAACATTTTTTTCTTATGTTATAAGTGCTCTGGTCATTTTCTAGCCTTTGTATTGTTACTTTCTGGTTCCTTGTTAGTATTAAGAGATCTTTCTTTTCATGATCACAAGTTGCAAACCTGTCTTCAAGGTTTGATAGTCTATCTCTAGTTTCTTTCAAATAGTTTTGCCAGCTTTCAATGGAGTTTTTAATTTCCTGGTAATCTCTTTGAATTTGTTTCTTGTATTCTAGATTTTTTCATATTCTTCATCAAATGTTTCCTTCCTTTTTCTATGTTCCTCCATTCTTCCATCTGTCTTCTTGAGAGATACTTAGCATTTCTTTTATTATTTTTCTTACATCTTCCTTTACTTTTATTACTACTTTTGTTTTATGTTCTTTTATAATTTCATGAAGGTATTTCTTTATGTCAGATGCTGTTTTTTCAGAAACTGCAGGTGTGCAACCCCCAATCCCTTCTCTGTTTACCTCTCCTGGGCCAGTACTGCTTGGGTTGGAGGCTGGAGACTTCCTTTTGTTTCTTCCTCCTGCTATGTTTCTGGTTTCTTCCAGACAATTGGCTAGTGGGGGGTCCCTTGCACTTCCTGTATTGGTTACAATTGCTCTGAAGCATCCTGACTAGGGATTGCTTCCCTACCCAGTCTGCTGGTGACCACTAGATTACAAGCAGTGTGGGGCAGGCTGTCCTCTTCCTTCTGAGCTGTCAACTACTGGGAGTCTTCATCATGTTAATGTGTGTTGTGCATTTGGGGCCAGTTAGGGATAGCTTCAGGAAACCTTGGTCTTGGTTATTGGATTGTGCACAGGGGTGGGACTCAGTCTAAGAAATTCTCACCAATGTGTTCTGTGTTAGGATTGGCTGACTGAAGCCACTGTAGTTCTGGTTCTGGGCTTACCCTGCCCAACTCCAAAGTTTGGCCCAACAAATTGCCAACTCCTGTGGGAGGACTGAGTTCCCCACACTCACTGCAAGCCAGTACCATGCCTTTCTCCATTCCACCACTCCCCTCAATGACCACATCCACCTGCTGAGTCCCTTGGGCATGAAAACCCCCAACTTTACTTCAGACTGTGCATCTTTGGATTCCAGCAGTGTTTCACATATGTTGGGACCGGCTCACTGACAGTGCATCTGGCTACAGCCTTCTGTCCACAATTTCCTTTCTTTCTTTCTTTTCTTTTCTTTACTTTACTTTTCTTTCTTTCATTTTTCACTTTAGTTTCTTCTTGGGTCTAGTGGATCCATCTCATTCCATTGGTCTTCTCCAGGATGCTATATTCCAGCATCTGAGTTGTTTCTCTCAGAGAGGCTTTTTACTTTGCTGGGTATTGATCCACCATCTTCTCTGATAGTGTGAGCACCTTTTCTTTCTCCTTAAAAATGTGGCTACTGCTATGACCTCATCCATGAGAATTAAAAATGCTCCTGTGTACAGTATGATCTTGATAAATCTTTATTGGTGTTGGTGTAATTCTTATCAAAATTATTTAAATTCTCCTCTATAAGACAGTTTGGATGTGTAACTCTAACAAGGAATTGTGTTGTCTTAAAAGCAACATTTTTATTTATTCTTTTTTTGTCTCTTTTTTATTAATTGTATCTTTTCTTAGTTCTTATTTGTCTTATCTTGATCACATTCATCATAAGAAATTTGTACCCATATGTAACATATCTTAACATTGTTTCTACATTCCCCTGTCCACCTTTCTGCACCTTGAGGCCATGCTTATAAATGAACTAAATCAGACACATATGTTTCAACATCACATGGTTATCCCTGTGTGGGAAACCAAAAATATACATAAGAGCCAAAATGGATCATAGATTTTATGAATAAAATTTTCAAATGAATAGGGAACAAGAAAGGAGGGAGGTAATAGTGAAGGAAGGAAATTTCAAAGTGTTCTTAAGTCAGAATTCTGTGAGTAGATTTTATTTTATCTGTTTATCATTTGTGTGATCTTAAGAATGTTATACAATTGCATTTATGGCAACTATCTCACCTCTACATTATGCATAGTAAGTGTTTACTAAAATGTTAAACAGTAAAATTATATTATATGGTTCATGAAATTTTTCTACTTTTGTTCTCATAAAATGTAATTCACATTTCAAAATGTGAATTTCTATTCTTAACACAAAAATAAAATTATCTTGCGTTGCTATCATTTAGCAATGCCCTCCTTAAAATGGGTTACACATAAAGAAAGAAAATGTGACTCCTTCTAGTTAAATATACTTTTATATTTTTGTACTTATTGTAGTACTTGATTGCATTCATCATGGGGAGTTGGTATATAGACATAACACATCTTCATTCTTACAAAGCACAGACAGGTTTCATCATTAGGCTACCATGTAGGATTTCTGATTAATGAAAATTCTTATGGTGCCCTATTTTAGGAACTGCCTGTCCAGTGAATTCTTCAAAAAAGAGGATGTCATAAGTGAACTACATAGATAGTAGTAAGAATGGTATATCAAGATTAAAGTCAATTATAGGGAGTGTGTGGGAGTGTGTTCTCACCATGCATACTTTTGATGGAGGATATATTTTATCAAAATCATAAAAGTTCATTGTTAAAATTACGTTTGATGGACAGAGTGAAAGTATTCCATATATATATATATATATCAAAGAAACAAAAATTTTTAAAAAGCAATTGTTAGCAATGAAAATAAATATCTATAGTTGTCATGTTACAACAATGATAATGTTATTATTGCCTACAGCATGAAAATTATCAGAAACAAAAGAACACTGAAGAACAACTTAATGTAAGTATTTGAGACTCACTGGCTTCTATAAAATAAGAAAATTCTGAATGAGACAGGAATAGTAATTCTTTGTTAATGAGAGGAATTTTAAAAAAAGAAGAAATATTCTAGGCTGAGAGAAGAGAATGTATAGATTCCCTATCAAATGATAGCTTGGTGTAAGAGGGGATATGAGAAGCCAATGTGATGCAGAGCCTGTAATGAGCATGAAGACCAGTAAAACTTCTTTTTTCTTCTTTAATTCTCTATCACACTGGTGAACTGATGTTTATTTCTAGGTCTGATATGATCATCTTAAATCATATGCATTTCCATGATTTATATGACAACTGTCATAGACACTGAAGAAAAAAGTTTAGATGTAAATTCACTATTAAGACAAAAAGATAAGTATATTATGAAGAATGTTCCACTTTTGCACATTCTAGACTATTGATGAAAGACAAAAATAATAAAATGAAATGAAATTCTGTTCTGTGTGTCTGACAACTGGAATGTGAACTAATAGTAAAATGTCCTCAGTTCCATTTCTAGCACCACAATGAAAAAATAAAACTGCATGGGACATTTAGTACCAATTAGAGAAATGGAAGTAATTTCAAATAGATTTTTAAGTCTGGAATATTCCTAACACCAAGAGAAAAAAACAACTAAACAATGAGAAAATAAGCATAAAGTGGAAACAAATCTTTGTAAATAAGTAGGGGATGGGTGGATGAAAAGAAGGGAAGGAAACAGAAAGAAAAATGCATCAAGATATATAATGTTATTGTGCAAATTTCCTATGATGGGGCTGGGGGGATAGCTCAGCAGCACAAGTACCTACTTAGCAAGCACAACTTCATGAGTTTGATCCCTGGTACCTCAAAAAACCAGTATTACCAATTTTCTATGATGAGTGAGATAATTATGTATACCTAAATTGTGCCAATAAATACTACTACTAAAAAATTTACATGTCAATATCCTTCATGTACATAGATGAAATAGCTCTCATGCACATATATATCCCTCCACTCAACCCTAAGAAACTCAATTACATAGCATATCAAAAATTGTTTAATATAATCTAGTTAAAGCCATCTCTAAAATGCTATGTAATTCAGTGTATTGTAACAAATTAAATGACAAAAACATGTTATCACTTTAATAGAAAAAATGTGGACAAGTTTTAGCATTCTTTATGAGAAAAATTTTCCAAGAAAAGTGTTCCACAATGCATGAAAACTACATCCTAGAAGTGGCCTTTTTGTTCATCAATGGATGAGTGTATATCTAAACTCCCACAGAGAGCTCAGGTTTTCTACCTGTTAATAGGGCATACAGATAAAAAAGAAAAATAAAGAGAAAATATTCTGTGGTTGTGGAGCTCTGGGATGACCAATGTTATCTGTAGAACAAGAGATCATGAGTCTAAAAGCTCATGATTTTTAATGATATCAGTCTGGAAGGTGTGTGGGGGTCATGGCAGAATGAGGTGAGAAAGACCTTTGAAAGCACTCGCTTTGATAAGAAACAGAGTAATTTAGTATATGACACAAAGACTCTCCAAGTAGTATAAGGAATAGTATGATGTATGAAAGGGTGTTTACTGTCAAGAATGTATAGTTCTTTTTGAATCCCACAGCCTCAGCTGAGATGTTATCTCATGTCTCACACCTGGCATCTCACAGGCTCTTGCTCAAGCCTCCATTCCAGCAATCAGAGGAGGGCAATTCCCACAGCACTCTGTTTCATTCTTTAGTCAATTAAGGGAACACATGGTTCAATGTAGCCAGCTCTTCAAATTTCAGTGAATAAGACTGAAGAAAAGGTCAGGGAAAGATGAGGATAAAGACTTCATTTCTCAGGGGTATGAGGCTTAGAGGTCTCCAATAAGCATATAAAAATGTGATATTTATAAACAATAGATTGCTACTTAACCATAAAGGAAGATAAACATCTTTCCTACATTTGTAGGAAAGTGGATGAACCTTAGGTCACAATGCAAAGTGAAATAAAAGAGAGACACAAATTTAAATGCAATATGATTTCCTTATATGAGAAAATTAAAATATAAATGAAGAGAAAAATAAAAGAAAGATAGTAATAAGTATGGGATAGATCTTTTTCAAATGGAAAAATGACTGAGGTGAGCCATGACAAGAAGTGAAGGGCAAGCAATGAAAATCTAATTATGTCTATACATCAATTCCCCTCAAGGAATGGAATCATTATGTACTGCAAATTTGGACTAAAAAAAATTAAAATTTAAAAAAATTTACAGAGGAGCTAAAGATGGCTGATCAGTGAGGAAAAAAATACAAAGCCTCCCAGGAAAAACAACTCTTATGCCAGAATAAAATATCCTGGAGAGATCCAGAGGGAGGTGGATCCTCTTGACACAGGAAGAAATTAAAATGTAAAAAAGCTTGTCAAACACATAGTCTCAGGACTACAATTGGAACAGCTAAAATTACCAGCAAAGGCATTTTCATTGTGGCCCGCTAATTTTGTGCCAGCCTGAATTTGCAAGATATTGCAATTCACAGTGTTTGCCTAAGGGGCCACAATGTTGACTTACTTCTGAGGACAGTGATCCATGAAAGAGAGGAGACTGCTCTGCTGAAGAGTCTTCCCAAGGCCCCATTCACATCTTTGTTCCTCAGGCTGTAGATAAAGGGGTTCAGCATGGGGGTCACCACAGTGTACATCACAGAGGCAATCATGCTTGTCCGGGAAGAATGGGTCACAGCAGAACTGAGATAAACCCCAAGTGCAGTTCCATAGAACAAGGAAACCACGCAGAGGTGAGACCCACAGGTAGAAAATGCTTTCTGCCTGCTTGCTGAGGAGGACATCCTCATTAAGGTGGAGACAATTCTAACATAAGAGAAGATGATCCCAATCACTGGAAACACACAGAGCAGAGCTGCTGCTACAAGCAAGATGATGTTATTGATAAAGGTATCAGAGCTGGCCACCTTGAGAACCTGAGCTAATTCACAGAAGAAATGAGGGATTTCAGTGCCTATGTGGAAGGTCAATGGTTTCATCAAAAGAATATGAGTAATGCAGAAAGAGACAATAATAAGCCAAGACACCAGAACCAGGAGAGTACAGCGTTGAGGACTCATAATGACCATGTAGTTCAGGGGATAGCAGATGGCCACAAAACGGTCATAGGCCATTATGGTGAGAAGAACATCATCCATTGTACAAAAAATTATTAAAAAATACACCTGAGTAAGGCACTCTATGTAGGATATGCCTCTGGTGTGTGCCTGGATATTCACCAGCATCTTGGGGACAGATGAAGAGATGAAACAAATGTCCACAAAAGACAGGTTCGAGAGGAAGAAGTACATGGGAGTGTGAAGATGGGCATCAGAGGTGGTGGCCAGGATGATGATCAGGTTCCCAAGCACTGCAAGCAAGTACATGAACAGAAACAATCCAAAGAGAAGTGGCTGCATTTCAGGATCCTCTGAGAGGCCCAGGAGGATGAACTGGGATGCTCCTGTGTAGTTTTCTACTTTCATGTCAACAGCTCTGTTCCTTGAGAAACAAACAAAAAAACTTCAAAACACATCTAACTAAAGCTCTAGTGCTGATCACTTAACATTATCACCATGGGTTAATGTCCTTAGCCCCCATGATTCCTTTTCCATACAGTGATTCACATAGGCAAAAGGGAGATCATTTTGCTTTTCAATATTTTTCAATAATGCAGTTTTCAATAATTTTCAAGGTATTTTGATATAGCAAAAATATCTCTTGCTTTCTGTCTACTTACTTAATATCCCTTTTGAACTAGAGAAGTCACTAACTTCTTCATTATGACACTTTCATGACATTTGAGGACGTTTCATATATTTTCCTTGAGAGTTCTCACATTTTCTTATTTCTCTTAGACTATATAATTGAATCTTTATTCTATTTCTTGGCTGTCAGTAATTATAGGACTGTAGGTCCTCTAAAGTTATTTTGAGTATAAATAATACCTTGTTTTGAAGGATTAAGATATCTTAGGGAATAACAGTACATTGAGTGATATCTGTCATTATCATTATTATTATCCTTTGTCTTTTTGGTAACTCTTTTGGAGATGGAAATTTTATAGTGAACACAATAGAACTTCTTAGAATTTGGATTGTTGAGTCAGACTCTATGGAGTGGAATTTGGTCTTTCAAATTATCATCCATGTTACACAGAGAAAGTTATGTAAAGTCTCAGCTATTTTTTAAAAAAAAATTTATTTAAGGGGGGGGAAGCAAAGCAGAAAAAATGGTAGAAACAATACAGAAATTCCAAAAAAAGTAAGAAATCACTATCTGATACATTACATATTGTTTTCTTGGATATAATTGTTCAAGTTACAATATTAAAGCATACAAAGTGGACATTCAAACAGTGAGGCTGCAAACAGTTCTGTTCACCAATCCAACAAAAACTTAGTAACATGGTTATTAATCCTACACACTTAAGTATACATACAGTTATCTCTTATAGAGCACTTTCTTTTCCTCCTCTTGCTTTTTAAAAAATTTTTTATTTAAAGAAAAAATTTTGAAACAGAAAGAGGGTAGAGAAAATACAAAATCTCAAAAACAAAACAAAAACAAACAAAGAAACAAAAAACAAAAATAGTAACCAGTAAAAAATCACTAGTTGATAATTACATACTTTCCTCTTAGATGCAGTTGTTCAAGTTACAAAACTAAAGTCCACAATGTGGACATCCAAACAGTGAGACTGCAGTTAGTTTTGCTCATCCATCCAACTAAAATTTTAGCAACATGGTTATTAATTCCACACACTCAAACCTACATGCAGTTATATCCTTTATAATATTCTCTTTTCCTTTTTTTCTTTACAATAACTATAATCCATTCTCTTAAACTACTTAGAAGTTCTACACATGTATAAGTCTCTACACATATACCTAGCATTTCTGTATTAGAGGGAGAAACAGGTCAAAACAAGTCAGCAATACAAATTCCTAGAGAAACACCAAATGAAAAGAACATACAAAAACACAACACTAGGTGATCTACAGTAGTCACTATGATGTCTCTTGTTATTTTCAATAAAATTGTCTATATCATCAAATATAATATAAACAGCATTGCTTTACACTATTAATAAAATCTAAACATTGGAGACATTATAGGACTTCAAAGGCAGTTAATAATCAAACCAGAGTGGGTATTCTATTGAATCCTGTCATCTTCAGAATAGTTGCCCCTACTCTCAGACTCGACACTCTCAAGCATGCCAGATTAAAATAAAATCAGTCAAGATAAAACAGTGACATAACCAATCTTCTCTGCTTATCTCTGTCATGCTATTTTTCTGTTGTTATTTGTGTACTTTTCTCCTTCATTCTACTGTCTGCCCCTTTCTTTGAGGCCATTCTGCCATTATTCTGGAACCCTGGTGATTTTCTTCTCTCTCTCTAGAATGTCCTTCAGTATTCTTTGCAGGGTTGGATTGGTGGTCACAAACTCCCCCAGTTCCTCTTTGTCATGGAAATATCTTGTCTCTCCATTAATTTTGAGAGACAGTTTTTCAGGGTACATCTTTCTGGGTTGGAGGTTATTTTCTTTCAGGACTTGGAAGACTTCACTCCAAGCTCTTCTTGATTTGATGGTCTCTTAGCTATTAATACTGAATCTTTCCAGTAGTAATTCTAAATGCTCACTACATGATAAAATTGAAGAAGGAAATCAAATGGTATGATCATATAATTTTTCTTCTGTGGTTCCCATGATATACAATGGTAATTATATAAATGAGAACTTACTGAAATAACAACAAATTAGTCTTGCATAGAAACCACTTAGTGAGATATCCCTAAACTAGGACATTCCCTTTGGTTGAATCCTTATCTTCACACATGCAACAGGTCTGTTAACACTTATGAACATCATTATTATTTTTAAATATGAAGATCCCTATGAATTATAATTTCAGAAAATGTTTTTCATCTGACTTCTCATACTTGAAACAAAGAAATGTGTAGTATGTATCCTGAAGGAAGAAGCAAAACCATATTAGTATTTACATTAAATAGGTGCCATAAATGATAGTGTTTAGCTCTGCTCCTGAGTGGGTACATGTCATATTAAAATCAGCAGTGACTTCTCAAATACATTTGTGATGTGTTTCCTTAAAAAACTCAGAATTTCTATAAATCCAATCATTTTAAAATTTTAAAGGGCAAATACAAGTTTGGGGAAAAATATTTAAAATATCCATGTCAGAAAACAAGTCAGCATTAATGCCTTTATATTGGTAACTACTTAAAGAGAGACAAACTATTATTGAGGACTAGTTTATTGAGAGAAAGTGGGTAGAAAAGGCTTTTTTGAAAGAAACATTTTGTAATGAAATAAGGATGAGTTATCATTAATCAATACATTGAAGGAAAGAAGATATACTTTATGATGAGAGACCAAAACATGCAGTTGCCCAATCAAATTAGAGCTTGGTATAGGAGGGGATTTGAGACCAGTGAAACATAGAGTAGACAATGAGATTGAGGGGGAACAGAGTGTGTGAGGACCATGGAAGACTTCCTTAATCCTTCCTTGATGTCCTTGCTACATTAATAAATTCATTTTTCTAGGTCTGAGATTGTGATGTTGTCTCACATCATTTGTCTTTCCAGATGTTTACATGATATTAGCCATATAGTATACACTGAACAAATGAAAATATGTGATGCATAATACTTACTGAAACAGACTTCAAACTGTTGGTCTTCCTGAAAATAGGCACAAATTTGAGT
Organism: Hydrochoerus hydrochaeris; assembly: GCA_004027455.1. Classification (NCBI taxonomy): domain Eukaryota; kingdom Metazoa; phylum Chordata; class Mammalia; order Rodentia; family Hydrochaeridae; genus Hydrochoerus; species Hydrochoerus hydrochaeris. The sequence continues at coordinate 77,152 of PVLA01004389.1, read as the reverse complement.
TAAGAATTGAAATGCATGTATATTTCTTTTAAAGGAATACCACATAAACAAAACTATTCCAAGAATAAAAATCTGCTTAACACAAAGATGTTGCTTAAGATAGCTCATCATAAAAATAAAACAAAGAATATAGTTCCTAACCATAACAGCAGTGTACATTTGAGCATGTCTATCAGTCATCCCTGTGGTAGTAGTCAAGGATGAGCTCATCATAAAACCAAAAATACAAGGACAATTTTCAACCCCAGAATGAGTATTTTTAAACTATATTCAAGAGAGAATTTACATGAAAACATTCAAAGTATGTGACTTTTAAACATATCATTACTGTTCTGCAAGCATATTTGATATTTTCCTGAATACTGAAAGGAATTACTCATAAGAAAAAACAAAGTAAATCTTAGCTTTGAGCCTTAGAAACAATTACATTATTGGTAGATTTTTATAGGCACCAAGGTGAAAAAATAATAATAGGTAACTAGCAAAGACTATTGGCTCATAAAATATGGCAGAAAAACACATGTACTAGAACAAAACCCCCTCCCCAAGTAGAATGAACAAGACAATACTCTGTGCTTAATAGATCTCCAGTGAGTAGATAACAGACAAATAATTGGATGCAGGAAGCTTGACAAGACCCCACAATTTGTAGACACAAAAGGCTTGTAGACTCCAGGCAAGAACTCTTGCTGTGGAGCACTTCCAACTACAAAAATGTAAGAAACAAACAAAATAAGAACTAAAAAGACTGAGCTCAGAGAGCAATAAAGTCTTATCCATGTACAGGGATTCAGCTTTCCAGTCTCATTTTTCTATTGGCACAGCTCAGACCCACTTTCTTGATTTCTTTTACTCCAGCAGCTTCCAAAGGACCCAATGACTCTCTGAAAATCATGCCTGTTATTTTCTTTTCTCTGAGAATAACCTCTACAAAGTTGTCTTAGGTTTCACTTAGCTTGCACTTGTGAATTACATATTATTAGCATCAGGGATATGTTTAAGGTTTATAGCATCTCAAGGTCTGAATTCTCAGAAGTCCTAATTAAAAACGTGTTTTGTTGACTTTACAATCTCTAAACAATTCAGCTCCCTTGGGGTAAAGAGAGACAGAAGGATGGAAATGTGCAGTCAGTTTTTCATGTCCTCTCATGAAGTAATAGAGATAGATTTATTTTTTGTATGAGAAAAATTCTTTTGTTTGTTTGAAATACAGTATGGTTGCTAAGGACAGATTAATTTATACAGGGACCAGTCCAAGGAATAACTCTCTCTGCATCTCTCTTAAATAATCCTTGATTGCAATGGATTATATAGTGATCATATGTTATAAAATATAATCCCTTCTACAATTTTATTTTTATTTCTTTACTTTTTCTTACCTACTGTCATTGGTGTTGAAATCATTCCAAGAGGGGCACGCCCTGCCACCGGGAAGCCTGCATCAGGGGTAAGCAACCTGGAACCTCCACCGTGGGCCCACCCTGTCACCAGAAAATTAGCGGAAGCCTGCATCAGGGGTAAGCTGCCTGGAACCTCTACCATTGGCCTGCCCTGCCACCGGGATCCTAGCGGAAGCCTGCATCAGGGGTAAGCTGCCTGGAACCTCAACCATGGGCCCGCCCTGCCACAGAGAACATCCAGAAGGCCCACACAAGACTGAAAACTGCCCAGGACTGTTTGGGTTGGGCCTGCCCTCCTACCTGGAACATCAGAAGACCTCAGCAGCATCCAGGAAGTGTGAAAAAATTTGGAACATTGCTGCCAGGAGGTGAACCTTGGACTACAGTGGATTAACTGTATCAGTGTGGTGAATATGCTCCTAAAATAGAGGTGTACCGGGGATATATAGGGCCAGTAGTAAAACCCCCTCCAACTAACTCTGAGACTTTGGTGAGTCTGAAAAGAGTGTGTGTGATCCCTTCCTACACAGAGAAAACATCAGGCAGAGTGAAAAATGACAAAACAAAAAAGCAAAATGAAGTCTCAAAAATATAGTTCACCAGAAGCAAGCATAGGAGACACTAAAATAGAGGACCCCAAAATTAACACACTGGGAATCTCTGAAAAGATAGCAAGTGAAATAAAAAACAATTGCATCAGGTTATAGAGGAAATCAAATTAGAAGTACTCTCCCATGTAAAGATAGAAATAACAACTTTACTAAAAGAGTTGTTGAATGTAGCTAAAGAAGAACTATAAAAAAAAGTACATGGGCATGGGAAACTGATTGAAACTTTGAGTGAACAATATAGAAAACAAGCAGAATTCATGAAACAAACTCAAAGAGACATCTAAGAAACAAAAAATTCTATTGAAAGCATGCAAAACCGCATAAAGAAAGCTGAGGATAGGATTTTTGACCTCAAGGCTAGGATCACAATTAGTGATCAGGAAAGGACAGAACTTTTAAAAATAACAAAGCAGCATGAAATGACAATCAAGAAGCTTCATGATAATGCCAAGAACAATATAAGAATAATGGGCATTAGCGAAGATACAGGAGTCCAGGAAATGACCTACATAAAGTATTTACAGAAATAATAGCAGAAAATTTCCGAAACATGGGGAAAGAAACTGATATGCTGATGAGTGAGGCATATAGAACACCAAACAGTCACAATCAACATAAATCCACATGCAGACACATAATAATTAAGATCTCAGACATACAACATAAAAACAGCTTACTAAAAGCTGTTAGAGAAAAAGACACCACTCACCTATCAAGGAAAGCCCAATAGAATCAAGGCAGACTTTTCAGCACAAACCTTCAAATCAAGAAGAGCTTGGAGTGAGGTATTTCAAGCCCTGAAACAAAACAATGTTCAACCCAGACTGATATACCCAGCAAAAATGTCATTCAAATTTAATGAAAAATAAGATATTTCCATGACATAGAACAACTGAAGAAGTTCATGTCCACTAAACCAAACCTAGAAACAGTACTGAAAGACATTCTAGATAGAGATAAAAATGACCACAATCCCAAAAACAACAACAGAAAGAAACCACCAGGTAGGATAAACAATTAAATAAGAGGAAAAGCAGAAAGAAACAAATTGAACATAACATGACAAAGTTGAGCCATACATATCAGTGATATCCATAAATATAAATGGCCTCAATTCACCTATAAAAAGAAATAGATTGACAGAAGGGATCAAGAAACATGATCCTACAATATGCTTGTACAAGAAACACATCTGACCCAAAAGGAAACTCATAGATTAAAAGTCAAAGGATGGAAAACAGTATTCCATGCAACAGGAACCCAGAAAAAAGCAGAGGTAGCTATTCTACTTGAGACAACGTGAACTTCAAACTTAAAATGATTAAAACAGGTAGAGAAGGTCACTACATACTTGTTTGTGAAGAAATTCAAGAGCAAGAACTAACAATTATAAATATATATGCACCAAATACAGGAGCACCCAACTATATAAGACAGATGCTAATAGATATGAAAAACCAAACACACAAGAACACAATTATAAGAGGAGATCTTAACAGCCCATTGTCACAAACAGATAGATCAACTAGACAATGTCAGCAAAGAAGCAACAGAACTGAATCATACATGTGAGCAACTGGATTTAGTAGATGTTAACAGAGTGTTCCACCCAACCACATCAGAATACACATTCTTAGCTGCACATGAGACATTCTCCAAAAGAGACCATATATTATCCCATAAAACATTCTTAAATAAATACAAAGATATTGAAATCATACCACGCATAATATCTGACAATAGTGCAATAAAGTTGGAAATTAATGGCAAAAGAAATTGTAAAACCTACATAAATACATGGAAATTAAATAGCAGCCTTTTGAACAACCAGTGGGCTACAGATGGAATTAAAGAAGAAATAAAGCAATACCGACAATTCAATGAAAATACAGAAACAGCATACTGTAATCTGTCGGATGCAATGAAGGCAGTCTTAAGAGGGAAATATATAGCAATAAATTGTCATATCAAGAAAACAGAATGAGCACAAATAAAAAACCTAACACTCCATCACAAGCTTCTAGAAAAAGAAGAGCAAGCTAAACCCAAAACTCAAAAAAGAGAGGAAATTGTAAAGAGTAGAGCAGAAATCAATGCAATTGGAACTAAAAAGCAATACAAAGAATTAATGAATTTAAAAGCTGGTTTAATGAGAGAATAAACAAAATTGACAAACCCCTAGCTAACCTTATCAAAAGAAGGAAAGAAAAAACCCAAATTTATGCAATAAGAACTGAAAAGGGAGAAAATACTACAGATTCCATGGAAATTCAAAAGATCATGAACACCTACTTTTAAAATCTCTACTCACATAGAGTGGAAAACACAGAGGAAATGGACAGATTTCTAGAAACATGTGAACTACCAAATCTCAACCAAGAAGATGTAGCAAATTTGAACAACCCAATATCAGCTATTGAAATTGAAATTGTAATTAAAAATTTACCAACAAAGAAAAGCCCAGATCCTGATGGTTTCACAGCTGAATTCTACAAGAAATTTAGAGAAGATTTGATGCCAGTACTCCTTAAACTCTTCAATGAAATTGAGAAGAAAGCAATCCTCCCTAAATCATTCCTGGAGGCAAGTATTACTCTGATACCAAAACCAGAGAAAGATCCAACCAAAAAGGAAAACTATAGGCAAATCTCACTATTGACCATTGATGCAAAGATTCTCAATAAAATACTGGCGACATAATGCAGGAAATCGTCAAGAAGATTATACATCATGAACAAGTGGGGTTCATTCCAGGAATGCAGGTATGGTTTAACATTCACAAATCAAAAAATATAATACACCACATCAATAGAGCCAAAAACCAAAACTACATTGTCATCTCAATAGAAGCAGAAAAAGCTTTTCACAAAGTCCAACACATGTTTATGATAAAAACCCTTGAGAAACTCGGAATATACGGCGTCTACCTCAACATTATAAAGGCCATCTATGATAAACCAAGAGCCAACATCATACTAAATGGACAAAAACTGAAAGCTTTCACTTTAATATGAGGAACAAGACAAGCATGTCCACTATCACCACTCCTTTTCAATATAGTTCTAGAAACACTGTCCAGGGTGCTCAGACAACAGAGAGAAATAAAAGGAGTAAAGATAGGAAAGGAAAAAGTTAAATTATAACTATTTGCAGATGACATGATATTCTATATAGAAGACCCAAAAAGCTCCATTAAAACACTACCAGAGATAATAAACAAGTTCATCAGTGTAGCAGGATACAAAGTCAATGCTCAAAAGTCAGTAGCATTCCTGTACACAAAGAAAAAACTCACTTAAAGAGAAATTATGGAAATATCACCCTTTACAATAACATGTAAATAATGAAATACATAGGAATCAACCCAACTAAAACTATAAAAGACCTATATGCTGAAAATTATACTATGCTGAAAAAGGAGATTGAAGAGGATATTAGAAAATGGAAGGGTATTCCTTGCTCTTGGCTAGGAAGAACCAACATTGTGAAAATTGCCATATTCTCAAAACTGTTTTACAGATTTAATGCAATCCCAATCAAAATAAAATTGACATACCTCACAGATCTGGAGAAAACACTCCTAAAATTCTTTTGGAAACAACAGAAACCTAGACTAGCACAGGTAATTCTTGGCAACAAAGGCAAGGCAAGAAGCATCTCAGTTCCTCATTCACTTCCTACAAAGCAACAGTGATAAAATCAGCATGGTACTGGCAAAAAATAGACCTGAGGATCAATGGAACAGATTTGAAGATACAAGCACAACTACAAAGACACATCAGCTACCTGATATTTGACAAAGTGGCTAAATATGTCCACTGGAAGCAGGAAAGCCTGTTTAATAAATGGTGTTGGAAAAATTGGCTCTCCACATGCCTAAGACTGAAACTAGATCCATGCCTATCACTATACACAAAACTAAAGTTTAAATGGATCAAAGATCTAAATATTAAAACAGAAACACTGAATCTACTGGAAGACAAGTTAGGCAAAAGTCTTGGAGACATAGTAGTGGTCAGAGAATTCATGAGCAACATGCAAACTGCGTGGGAAACATTTTAAAGAATCAACTACTGGGATCCCATGTTACTGAAAAGTTTTTACTCTTCAAAAGAAACCACCAACAAAGTGAAAAGAAAACCCACAGAATAGGAAAGAATTTTAACCAGTAACCCCTCAGACAAAGGACTTATATCCAGAACATATAAAGAATTGAAAGACATCAAGCCCCCCAAATTCAAAGACCCTCTCCAAAAATTGACATCGGAGATGAACACACAGTTCTCAGAGGAAAATAAACAAATGGCAAAGAAATATATGAAGAACTGTTCACCCTCACTGGTCATTCGAGAAATGCAAATTAAAACAACATTGAGATTTCACCTCACTCTGGAAAGGGTAGCTGCCATCCAGATGTCAACTAATAACAAATGTTGGTGAGGCTGCAGGGAAAAAGGAACACTGCTGCACTATTGTTGGGAATGTAGACTGGTACAATCACTATGGAAATCCATATGGAGAATTCTCAGAAGACTAGGATTGGAAGTTCCATGCAATTTAGCTATTCCCCTCCTTGATATTATACCAGAAGAACTGAAAAAGTTCATTTCACAGTTGTATATGTGCACCCATGTTCATAGCAGCACAATTTTAACAGCTAAATCTTGGAAAAAACCAAGATGCCCATCAAATGCAGAGTGGATGAAAAAGATGTGTTATTTTTATGCAATGGAATATTACTCAGCTATATAAAGGATGATCCTGAGGATTTCAAAGGTAAATGGAGACAACTTGAGACTGTCCTTATTAGTGAAATAAATAAGAATCATATTTATAAATATCATATTGTGTCTCTAGTGCAAAAAGTGATAAGAAGTATAAGAGTAATAAAACCCAAAATGTATAATTGCTATTGTGAAAAAGAGAGGAAAAGAAAGTGCTCTAAGGGATATAACTGCATTTATGTTTGAGTGTGTAAAAGAGATGGTCATATTGCTGAATCTTTGTTGGATCTTTGAGCAGAACTTTTTGCAGTCTCACTGATTGAATGTCTACCATGTATCCTTTAATTTTGTAACTTGCACAACTACATCCAATATGATAATATGTAATTTATCTACTAGTGATTTTTTAGTGTTTTTTTCTCTTTTTTCTGTTAGAATTCTGTATTGTTGCTATCCTTTTTTATTTTGATTTTTTCCCTTTAAATAAAATTTTTAAAATGTGTAATTGCTATTGTAAAAAGACAGGAAATAGGAAGTGCTATAAAAGATATAACTGCTGAATATTTAAGTGTGTAGTATTGATAACCATACTTAGTTCTTTTTGGATTGTTGCAAATCTATTTGCAGTCTCACTTCTTGAATGTCTACTTTGTATGCTTTAATTTTGTAACTTGAACAACTATTTCTAAAATGAAAATATGTAATTTATCAACTAGTTATTTCTTAATGTGTTTTTAAATTTTTTTTTTGGAATTCTGTAGTCTTGCTACAATTTTTCAGCATTGCTTTTTCTTTTTTTCTCTTGAAATAAAAAAACACACTGAGAGAGAAAATATGTAAATATCACCTTTCACAATAGCATCTATAAAGTGAAATACCTAGGAATTAACCTGACTAACAATGTAAAAGACCAATACGGTAAAAATTATACTACTCTAAATGGAGACTTAAGGGGATATTACAAAATGGAAGGACATTCCTTCCTCTTGGTGAGGAATAACCAACATTGTGAAAATGGCCCTATTTGCAAAACTGTTATACAGACTCAATGCAATCCCAATCAAAATACCATTGACATACCTCACAGATCTAGAGAAAATATTCCTAAAATTCTTATGGAAATAGAAGAAACCTAGAATAGCAAAGGTGATTTGGTGCAACAAAGGCAAAGCAGGTGGCATCTCAATTCCTGACTTGATACTATACTACAAAGCCACAGTAATAAAATAAGACTGGAACTGGCAAAGAAATAGACCTGAGGATCAATGGAACAGATTAGAAGATGCAAACAGTACTGCAAAGACACTCAGCCACTTTATATTTGACAAAGCTGCTATACATATTCACTGGAAAAAAGATAGCCTCTTTAATAAATGGTGTAGAAAAATTGGTTTTCCACACGTTGAAGACTGAAAATAGACCCATGCTGATCACCATACACTAAACTAAAGTAAAAATGGATCAAGGATCAAAATATTTTAACAGAAACAACAAATCTAGTAGAGGACAAGGATGGTAAACATCTTGGAAACATAGAGAATTTGTGAACAAATTGCAAACTGCATAATAAATACTTCAAAGAATCAACAACTTGGATCTCATATTACTAAAAAGTTTTTTCATTTCAAAAGAAATCACCAACAAAGTGAAAGAAAACCCACAGAATGGGAAAGAAATTTAGCCAACAATCCCTCAAAGGACTTGTATCCAGAACATATAAAGAGCTGAAAAACATTAAGTCCCCAAAATTCAAAGACCCTCTCCAAAAATTGTCATCAGAGATGAACACACAGATCTCAGATGAAGATATACAATTGGAAAATAAATATATGAAAAAATGTTCACCATCACTAATCTTTTGAGAAATGCATATTTAAACAGCATTGAGATTTCATCTTACCCTGGAAAGAATCATTGCCATCAAGGAAACATGCGATAACAAATCTTGGAAAGAATGCTGGGAAAAAAGAACACTTCTCCACTATTGGGAGTGCAGGTTGGTGCAATTACTGTGTAAATCAGTATGGAGATTCCTCAAAAACTAGGATTAGAAGTTCCATTCAATTCACCTATTCCCCTCCTGTGTATTTTCCCAAAAAATTGAAAAGTTCATGTCACAGTATTATATGTGCAGTCATGTTCGTAACAGCACAGTTTGTGATAGATAAACTTTGGAAACAACCAAAATGCCCATCAACCATAGAGTGGGTGAAAAAAATGTGGTGTCTTTATATAATGGAATGCTATTCAGCTATAAAAAGGATTATCTTCAGACCTTTATAGGTAAATAGAGGGAACTGGAGAATTTACTCATTAGTGAAATAAACAAGACATATTAGTATCATATTATCACTCTAGTGTAAAAAATAATGAAAACTGAGAGAATAAATGGAATCCAAAAAGTATAATCAATATTGTAAAAGTAAAAGGGAAGGAAAGTGCTCTAAATGGTATAACAGAATGTATAGTGTGAGATAGACGACCATATTATTGAGTTTGTGTTGGATCATTGAACAGGTTTTTCACTGTCAGTGTTTGAATGTCTAGCCACTTTGTGTGATTTGATTTTGTGACTTTGGCAACTGTTTTTAAGATGACAATATGCAATGTATCAACTAACAATTTTATGATGTTATATTATGAATCCTGTACTGTTCTACATTTTTAAATTTTTTTGATTTTCTTTTTTCTTTCTTAGAAAAAAAGGATAGCAATATGAACTATAGCAATCATTGTTAAATTTCTTTTTTTTGTTTTGCAAACCTATATTGTTATAGTTTTGGGTTTCTTGTTGTTGTTTATCTCTTTTGCTTTTTTCTCTTTTTCTTTTTAAAATAAAAATACTATTTCATTGAATGTTTCTTTTTTCTTTTTTTTATTTTAACACAAGATCTGCTATGTTGTTCAGATTGGCATGGAACTCCATATGTAGTGCATGCTGGACTTGAAATTCCAGGGATTCTCCCACCTCAACATCCCAAATCCTGGAATTACAAGTATGTACCATCATGCCTGACTTTGTTTCCTTCTTTTACTCTGTGGAAGATTTTTGTACCTGGCTTATTGGAGACATCAATGAACTACTTTTTATTTCTTTGCTCTTCTCTGATTTTAGTGCTAAAGCAACATCACCCTCACAAAGGGTTCCAGAATCATTCCCTTAATTTCACCTTTCTTCAACACTTTGTTGAATTGCTATTAATTCTTTAGCTGTCAATAAGTAAGCAAGAAAAACTGAATCTGTAGGAGATGAAACAATAATTACTCTTGAAGATATAGGCATGGGCAAAGATTTTTTAAAATAAAACCCCATTTACACAAGAAATAATATAAAAATTAGCAAATAGGTTTGCCTCAAATTAAAAAAGGTTTTGCACACCAAAGGAAACAACAAACAGAAAGGGAAAAACATTTTACGAGCTAATTCTCAGATGTCATACTGATATAAAGAATATATAAAGAATAAAAAAATTTCTCCAAATTTAAATACCAAATTAAAAGATGGGCACCTAAAATATATAGACATGTCTCAAATTAAGAAGTAGAATTGGGCAATAAATACAAGGAAAACTATTCAACATCACTGATTATTCTCGAAATGCAAATTAAATCCGCACTTTAATTCCACCTTGCTCCAAAAGGATTCACTGTCATCAAGAGGTCAGCCAACAGCAAATGCTGCTGAAGGTGCAGGGAAGATGAGTTTCTTCTTCATTGCTGGTGGGTTTGTAAGTTGGTACAATGGATATCATTATGGAGATTCCTCAAAAGAACTAAAGCTATAAATTCCATTTGACCTACTTATTTTTATCTAGCTATCTGTCAGAAGAGATAAAATTATCGTACTGTACTTATATATACATGCCCATCTTCACAACAACACAAATTTATAATAGCTAAATTGTGGAAACACTCTATATGTCCACGAAATTATGAATGGACAAAGCAAATGTGGTAGCTATTTACAATGGAGTACTATTCTGTCATAAAGAAAAGATAACTCTAGGGATTTTCAGGAAAATAGATGTCCTTGAGACACATCCTTAAATGAAAAACTCAGACAAAAGTGTAAATATTGCATTGTTTCTCTTATATGAAAAATTTAAATTTTATATAAGGAGCAAAATAAAAGATATGTATTATCAAGTAAGGATGTCTTTTTCAAATGACTAGTAGAACAAAAAGATATAGGGATGGGGCATGAAGGAATGGAAAAGGTATTGTTTAAAAATGTTGAAGAAGAAATGGAAATAGAAATTTTGCAAATCAGGAGATGAAGAAGAAATGAGACAAGCAGGAAGGAAGGAGAGGAGAAAGAGACAAATACAAGAACTAAGAAACATTATGTTGTGCACAAACCCACCACAACAAATGTAATCATGACATACTGCAAATATGTACTGATAAAATAAAAATGAAATAATAAAAAATAGCCCAAATGTATGCTGATACATATGTAGAATTTGTGAAAAAAATATTTTCACAATTCATGAAAAGGAAAACTTGTATAAGGCCCTGAATGCACAGGGAGAATGAGGCTCTGCATGGTGGGACAGTGTTTCTTGAGAGGCCCCACAGAACTTTCAGTTGCAGATTGAGACCTGCGTTACACCAGGAGAGTCTTGTGGAGTCAGAGGCAGCAGTGAGAACATGAGACTCTTTCCCAAGTGGCCCACCCCAGGATCATTGGCTGCAGAGAGAACTGGAGTGCTGGTGCTCTGCACCAAGTCACATGAAATGGCACTTGGAGGTAGAGACTGCCACTTTATCCCAAAATACTCAGGGTCTGGAATTCCAGCAGTAGGACACTTAGGTTCATAGCAGTGCCAACATCTGGGAGTGAAAGGAGGGAGTAGCTGTATAGTCAAAACAGGAACCAAATGAAAAGTAAGAACTGGAAGTAGCCAAGTTCCCATCTGACATACCAAATGCCAGCCCCTAGCCCTAGCTGCAAAGGACTTGAAGTAACCCTCTCACTGCAATGGGACAAGGGTACTGCCCCCCATTATTGGCAAAAAGACACAAACAGGCAAGAGTCCTTGGCTGGTGATGAGACAAGCGCATCCTCTTTCCCTGGGCCTTTGACCTGCTGTGCAAGCAGGAAAGCAGCCTTGGCTGGAGAAGCATGGCAACAGACTTGGCTATTTTTAGAAAATGTCACTTCCTTTGCCTTACCACCAACTCATGGCAGAGGAGTCAGCACTGTGTTCCAGATCTGTCCCAGATTCAGCAGTAATGCTACTGTAGACTTGGTGGAATCATTCAGTACATATTCTGGCTTTGACTAGGAAACTAACACCAAATTGAGGCAACAGAGGAATTTTCATCAATTTTTTTTTCTATTTTTACTTTATTTTTAAAAATTTTTCTGGGAAGATTGTACACATTCTCATTTTTATAGTTTGGTTAGTTTCCTATGTTTTTCCTCTTTCTTTTCTCACTAGTCTTTCATTATTCTCTGAGGTTTACAGTTGAATGAACCCTCTCTAGCCTTTCCGATTTCCCTCAAAATTCTTTTGCTTTCTCTTTTGTTCTTTCTCTCCTCTCCTTTTCTCCAGCTTCCCAAAATTTGAATGATCATGTTTAGTCCTTCAGTCTTGCTGTTGCCATGTTTCTCTTCAGTTATTGCTCTCTTAAATTCTTCAAACACATTGAACAAAATCATCTTAAAAGGTGAAACCCATAGTATACAAATCCCTTTTATATGTTGGCAGTTGTTATATAACTATAGATTTTGCTGCTGTGGTTAGAGATAACAAATTAGTTGCCATTTCTAGGCAATGCTTGATGATAATGTTATTACTTATTGTACTACTTTAGCTCAGATGCCATACTTGTAATCAAGTGTTCACTCTTATATGATAACACTGTGATGATCTAAGGTCTTAATCATTCCAATAGTTCAGTACCAGAGGACTGGGTGCTGTGCCAAATAGATAGCAACTACTCATCCCTAATATGTGGGAAGATCAGATGTGAGGACAGGCACAGGAACAACAGTAAACTACACCTAGAAGACATCTTAGAGGAACAGATATTTCCTAGTGAAGTTTCTATAGCAGTGATAGAGACACCTAACATAAGAAAAATAAAAAAAAACCAGAAAACATGTTGAAATTAAAAAGTAGATAATGAAAAGACACAGAAGCAAAACAGTCTTGGGTTCCTGCTCACAAAGAAACATCCAGTGGACAATGAGATATAAGAAAATAGATGCCAACCACCTAAATTTACTGCAATTACAGTAGAAGATAAATAAAATATATATACCTATAAAGGATACTAAATAGAATTAATCTCACAAGCAATAAAAAGAGATGATGTACATAATAAAGAACCTATAGCCTTATGGAGCATAATTTTGTACTGAACAAACCTAGAGTAGACAGTTAAATAATAGGGGCACGTAGAAAAATAATGTAAACAGTTAATGCCAAATATATAAAATAAATAGAATTCATGAGATACATTTATATACATATCAAGGAGATTTAAAATTTTACTGAAAGTTTGCAAAATTGTATAAATGAAAGTGAAGATATAACGTCAGACCTAGAAGACAGGATTGCCAACATAAGATAGAGTAGAGTCAATGAAAATACGGGAGTCAATGTAAATGGCACACACAAAAATATTTCAGAGAAGTAATACTATGTAACTTCCCAAGCATGGAAAAAAGAACATGAATTATCTATATTGGGAACACACATGACCAATTCATCATGACCAAAACAAATCTACACCAAGGCATACAATAATCAACATTCCAGAGATTTAGAAGAACAAAATATTACAAGCTGTGAGCTAAAAGAAACAAATTAACTATAAAGAAAAGACCATCAGAATCACAGTTGATTTCCCAATACAAACCCTCATTTCAAGGAGAGGTTGAAGTGAAGTATTTAAATCCAAGAAAGAAAACAACTTCCAACCCAGATTGATGTATCCTATAAAATTGTCTTTCAGAATTAATGGAGAAATACAATAGTTCTATGAAAAATAACAACTGGAAAAAATCACCACAATCCAACCAGCCCTTCAATGAACTATAAAAGATATTCAAAGAAAGAGAAACAAGACTCTACAATTCCAAAAGTACCAATAGAAAGAAATCAACAGGCAGGGGAAGCAATTAAACAGAAGGAAAAGACACAACCATCAACACAAAAATTATATAATAAAGACAAGCCAACACATATCAATTAGAACCATCAGTGTAAATGGTCCAAATTCACCAGACACAAGTAAAAGACTGGCTGGATCGATCCAGAAACAACATCCAACAATATATTGGATTCAAGAAACACATTTAACTCAAGCCACAATACAAAGACTGAAAGTCAAATGATGTAACATAGTGGGCTGTTGGGAATATGATGGAGTAGCAAGCAGCAGAGAAAATAGCCTCTCTGAGAGGCATAATCTAGGCATGGGAATATACCATCATGAGGAAGACAAGAAGGAAGGAAGTGGGTCCCTTGGACTAGGAAGAATATGAAGTCTGAATCGAAGCCCACAGAAAGACTAAAAATTAAACCTTCAATGAAGAAGAAGGTGATAGCTGCTGGCACCTTTGCCCAGAGCTGGACTCACTGGATGAGTGGAGCTGCTGGAACCTGGGGACATGTCATGGTGATGGCAGTAGCTGATTGCCCCAGAGGCCTCTGTGGAAGACTTGGAGATGTAGAGGGGAGGGAGATGTGGAGGACTGTGCTGGCTGATGGTGAATGCAGAGGACTAGATCCTCCAGCAGGAGGGAGAGATTGGCCAGGAGCCATTTTGGAGTTAGGCCAGATAAGCCCAGAAACAGAACTGTGGCTGGCTTCCTCTAGCAGATCCTAGCTGGGCACAGACCAATGGAAATTGCTTGGACTGCTGCAAGCCTAAGGAGCTTGATGTCAGGGCAGGTCTGTGAAGGTTATATATTACTTTGTCATAAAGCAACTCCTAGCTTGTGGGGTACACTGGCATGATTTAGGATGCTGTCTCCACAGGCTGTCTAGTAGTGAATTCATAGACAATCCTAGAAGTGGACTGTTTTGTTTTGTTTTGCTTTGTGTTTTGTTTGTTTTGCTTTATTTTTATTTTCTTTTTTCTTTCTTACTTTGTTTCATTTAGTTTGGTTTTTATTTCTCTTTCCCTTTTATTTCATTTTTTAAATGTGATTGTGGTTCCTAACCTCTTTGTGGGTGTGTTTTTTTTCTCATCAAACTTTTATTTCTCCAAGCTCTCTTTTTCCTCAGTCTTTTGCTTCAGTATCCCCAATTTGGTAGTGTCTGTCTTTGTCCTCCAACCTACTTGTAATTTCTTTCTCTTTTCCCTCTTTTCTGTTTTCTTTTTAGTCCATTTTGAACCTTAATTGACAGAATTTCTATATTACTGACTTATATATTGTATATAATTTTTTCAATCTGTTGAAAAGTTATGAAATAACACTTAAACAAGACACAACCTCAGACACTCAGTCCACCAAAGGCAAACCCAGAGGGCAATGAGGTTGGAAAATCCAAAATTCCCCCAGCAGGTGTCTCCAACATGGTAACAAAGCAATTGAATGAGACTCTGGAAAAAATGAAATCAGAAATAATCTCTCAAATAACTACAGAGGTTGTCAAAATATATAACATGCCTAGTGATGTTAGAGCAGACACAGGTGAAAAATAGATGATTTTAAGACAATTATGGAAGCACAACATAGAAAACAAATGTAATCCATAAGCCAGATTCAACCATATATCCAGGAGAATAAAAACTACTGAAAGTATCCAAAGCAATTAGGTCAAAGTGAGGACAGGACCTCAGATATTGAAGACCGGATTGCAGTTAGTGACCAAGAAAAGAAAGATTTCTCAAAACTAGCAAAGGAATATGAGAAATAAATCCAGCAGCTCCTAGGGGAGCCAAAGCACAATAAATTTAGATTAATTATGTTCAATAAACTATCAGGAGATACCATAAATGATGTTAAAAATATGTTCACAGACATCATGACAGAAAACTTTCCTGGTAGAGAAAAATAATTTGACATACAAGTGAGTAAGACATATAGAAACCCAATTAGCAATGATCAAAATATCTACATCCAGGTATTTCATAGTCAAGATTCCAGAAATTCAAAACAAAGTAGAATTTTAAAAGCTGTAGAGAGAACAAACCAATCACTTGTAAATTGAAGAACATCAGATTCACAGCTGACTTCTCAGCACAAACTCTCAAGTCAAAGAGAGCTTAGAGTGAAGCACTCCAAGTTCTAAAGGAAAACAACTTTCAACACTTATTTATGTATTCTGCAAAACTGTCTTTCAAAATTTAGGGACAAATAATATATTTCCATGACAAAGAACATTTGAGGAGATTTATGATCACCAAATCAGTACTCCAAAATATTCTGAAGGGAATTCCAGAAGGAGACAATAAGGACTACAACTCCATGAACCCCAACAGGAATGCACCAGGAAAGGCAAACAAGTATATGAAAAGAAAAAGAAAAAAAGGAGGGGATCTAATAATACAAAAATAATATGACAAGAATATATATATATATGTTTATTGTTGTGATATTATTTTAACCATTAATATTAATGGTCTCAATTCAACAGTCAAAAGACACAGACTGGAAGAATGGCTCAAGAAGCAATATCCAACAATGTGATGTATACAAGAAATACATTTAATTCAAAAAGGAATTCATTCAATGAAAGCTAAAGGATGGAAAAAATATTCCAAGCAATAGGAATACAGAAAAAAGCAAAGGTTTCTATTCTATCTGCAATTTCTTGTGAATTTCAAGCCAAAACTGCTAAAGAAAGATAAAGGTCATTACATCCTGGTAAAGGGAACAATCCAAGAGGAAGCGATATAGTCATAAATAGATATTCAATAAATATGAGTGCACCCAGTTATGTAAAACAATTATTAATGGACATGAAAACTCAAACAAGCCACAATACAATTTCCTGGGAGACCTGAGATAGATCAAATAGACAAAAATCAATAACAAAATATGAGAACTAAATCAAACTTTTGAGCAAATGAAATTAGTAGATGTCTATAGAGTGTCCTACCCACAACACCAGGATGCACATTCTTCTCAGGTGCACATGTGACATTCCCCAAAATAGACCATGTACTTGTTCATAGGACATTCTTAAGTAAATGTAAAGGAATTGAAATTATCCCATGCATGCTATCAGACCACAGTGCAATGAAATTGGAAATCCATGCCAAAGGAAACCACAAGAACTTCAACACATGGAAATTAAGCAGCACTATTTTATAATAAATGAGTCGATAAAATTAAAGAAGAAATTAGACAGTTTTTATAGTTGAATGATAATGATAATACAATATATCAAAACTTATGGGTCACAATGAAAGCAGCTTTAAGAGGGAAATTTATAACAGTAAGCATTCATATCAGGAAAACAGAGCAAGTACATATAAATAACTTAATTTTGAAGCTCAAACTTCTATAAAAAGAAGAGCAGCCTAAACCAAAAGTTCATAAGAAAGGAAATTGTAATGATCAGAGTAAAAAATTAACACACTAAAGTCTAAAAAAAATAATTACTGAATTGAACAGTTGGTTCTTTGAAAGATTTAATGAAATTGACAAACCCTTAGCCAAACTTACCAAAAAAGGAAATAAAAGACTCAAATACGTGCATTTAGAAATGAAAAGGGAGAAATTACAGCAGACCTTGCAGAAATACAGAAAATCATCTATACCTACTTTTAACACCTATATTCTAATAAGATGGAAAATACAGAAGAAATGGACAGATTCCTAGGTACATATGAATTACCAAAGCAGAATCAGGAATATATAAAAAATCCTAAATAATCCAATATCAATAAATAAAATTTAATATGTAATTAAAAACCTATCAGCAAAGAAAAGCCCAGGCTTTGATAGATGCACTACTAAAATCTACACGACATTTAGTGACAACCTAACACCACTACTTTTCAATTTCTTTAATAAAATTGGAAGGGAAGCAACACTTCCAAATTCATTCCTGGAAGTGAGTGTTACTCTGATTCCAAAACCAGAGAAGAACCCAAGTAAGAGAATTATAGGTCAATCTCCCTAATGACCATTGATGCGAAAATCCTCAATAAGATACTGGCAAAAAGACTGCAGCAAATTATCAAGAAGATTATACACCATGATCAAGTGGGATTCATCCAAGGGATGTAGGGATAGTTCAACATATGTAAATGCACAAATGTAATATGTCATATTAATAGAGCCAAGGACAAAAATTATATGACCATCTCAATATACAGAAAAAGCTTTTGACAAAGTCCACCACATATTAATGAAAAAAATCTTACAAAAATTAGAATAGATGGTCTTTATCTCAATGTGATAAAAGCCATTTACAACAAATCAACAGCCAAAATCATATTAAATGGGTGAAAACTGTAAGATTTCACTCAAAAATCAGGAACAAGACAAGAAGATTCAATATCTCCACTCTTAGTCAACATAGCCCAGGAAAATTTAGCCAGAAGAATTAGACCAGAGAAAGAAATAAAGGAATAAAGATAGGAAAGGAAGAAAATTATCATTATTTGACTCTGGCAGAATCCCAGCTCACAGAGGGGTACTTTGAGCCAATTCCAAGGCAGTCAAAACACAAGCTGCATCTGAGACCACCCAGGGCCACACACAGGAACCAGGGCCCAATTGGGCCACACCTAGCAACTCCTAAGGAGTCAGCAGGACCCAGATTCCAGCTTTGGGCCCTGATCCCATGCTCTGGAAGAATCCAGGCACATGGAAAGAGACTTTAAGCTTGCTCCCAGGAGGTAAGACCCCATGCTGCATCCCAGACCACCCTGGACTACACAGAGGTATAGGAGCCCAACCAGGCCACACTCATCAAGAGCCAAGCAGCCAGTGGGACCCAGATACCAGCTTTCAGCCCTGGCCACACACACTGGCAGAATCCCAGCACAAGAAAAAAAACTTGGAAATTAGCTCCAAGGCAGCAAACTTGTACTACAGCAGATTAACTGTGCCAGTGTTCTGAGTATGCCGCTAAAATAGAGGTGTACAGTGAGTAAATAGGGCCAGTAGTAAAGCCCCTCCAACTAACTTTAAGACCTTGGTGAGTCTGAAAAGAGTATGGATGACAACCTCCTACACATAGAAAACATCACGCAGAGTGAAAATGGCAAAACAAAAAAGCAAAATGTACTCTCAAACATCTAGTCCACCTGAAGCAAACGAAGGATATATTGAAATAGAGGACCCCAAAGGTAACATACTGGGAATCTCTGAAATGATGGTGAGTGAAATAAAAAAACAACTCCATGAGGCTATAAAGGAAATCAAATTAGAAGTACTCTCCCATGTAAAGACAGAAATAAAAACCTTACTAAAGGAGTTGCTGAGCACAGCTAAAGGAGAAATCAAGAAAAAGGTATAGATGCATGGGAAACTGATTGAAACCTTGAATGAACAATACAGAAAACATGCAGAATTCAAGAAACAAACTCAAAGAGACATCCAAGACACAAAAAATTCTATTCAGTTTGTAAAACCACTTAAATGAAGCTGAGAATAGGATTTGTGACCTTGGGGACAGGATTGCATTAGTGATAATGAAAGGATAGAACTTTTAAAAATAACAGAGCAGCATGAAGAGACAATCCAGCAGCTTCAACATGATGCCAAGAGAAAAAAATGTAAGATTCATAGGCATGAGTGAAGAGGCAGGAGTCAATGCAAATGACATAGCCAAAATATTCACAGAGGTAATAGAAGAAAATTTCCCAAACATGGGGAAACAATCTGATATGCAGATAAGTGAGGGATATAAAATGCCAAACAAGCACAATCAACATAAATCCACACACAGGCACATAATAATTAAGATCACAGACATGCAGCATAAAAACAAAATACTAAAAGATGTTGGAGAAAAGACACAACTCACCTACAAAGGAAAGGCCATTATAATCACAGCAGGCTTTTCAGCACAAATGCTCTAGTCAAGAAGAGGTTGGAGTGAGGTATTTCAAGCCCAGAAAGGAAACAACTTTCAACATAGACTGGTGTACCAAGCAAAACTTTCATTCAAATTTAGTGCAGAAACAAGATATTTCCATGACAAAGAACAACTGAAGAAATACATGTCCCCCAAACCAACCATAGAAAGAGTACTGAAAGACATACTACACAGAAATAAAAATGGACACAATCCCCAAAACAACAAGAGAAAGAAATTACCAGGTAGGATAAGCAATTTAAGAAGGGGAAATGCAGAAAGCAAACAACTGGAACAAAACATAGCAAAGTCAAGCCAGGACATATCAGAGATATCCACAAATGTAAATGGCTAAATTCACCTATCAAAAGAAATAGACTGAAAGAATGAATTGAGAAAAATGATCCCACAATATGCTGTATACAAGAAACACATCTGACCCAAAAGGAAACTCATAGATTAAAAGTCAAAGAATGGAAAACAGTATTCCATGCAACAAGAACCCAGAAAAAAGCAGAGGTAATTATTCTAATTGCAGACAATGTGAACGTCAAACCTAAAATGATTAAAAGAGATAAAGAAGGTCACTACATACTCATTAGTGGAAAAATTCAAGAGGAAGAACTAACAATTATAAATATATATGCACCAAATACAGGAGCACCCAACAATATAAGACAGATACTAATGGACATGACAAACCAAATACACAAGAACACAATTATAACAAGGGATCTTAACAGCCCATTGTTACAATCATATAGATCAACTAGAAAAAAGGCAGCAAAGAAATAACAGAACTGAATCATACCTGTGAGCAATTGGACTTAGTAGATGTTTACAGTGTTCCACCCAACCACATCAGAATACACATTCTTCTCAGCTGCACATGGGACATTCTCCAAAATAGACCATATATTATCCCATAAAACTTTCTTAGGTAAATGCAAAGGATTGAAATCATTCCATGCATAATATCTGAAAATAGCACACTGAAATTGGAAATTAATGGCAAAAGAAATTGCAAAATCTGCACAAATATGTGGAAATTAAATAAAAACTTTGAACAACCAGTATGCTACAGATGAAATTAAAGAAGAAATAAAGCAATACTTAAAATTCAATTAAAACACAGAAACAACATACTCTAGTCTATGGCATCCAAAGAAAGTTGTCTTAAAAGAAATATATATATCAATAAATTGTCATATCAAGAAAGCAGAATGAGCACAAATAAACAACTTAATGCTCCATCTCAAACTTCTAGAAAAAGAAAAGAAAGCTAAAACCAAAGCTCTTTGAAGAGAGGAAATTGTAAAGATTAGAGCAGAAATCAATGCAATTGACACAAAAAAATACAAACAATTAATTATTCAAAAAGCTAGTTCTTTGAGAGAATAAACAAAATTCACAAACCCCTAGCTAACTTTATCAAGAGAAAGAAAGAAAAAAGCACAAATTCACGCAATAAGAACTGAAAAGGGGAAAATTACTACAGATCCCATGGAAATGTAAAAGATCATGAATAACTACTTTGAAAATCTCTACTCACATAGAGTGGAAAACACAGAGGAAATGGACAGATTTCTAGAAACTTACAAACTACTAAAGCTCAACCAAGAAGATACAGCAAGTTTGAACAACCCAATATCAGTTATTGAAATTGAAATCGTAATTAAAAAACTTACCAACAAAGAAGAGCCCAGGTCCTCATGGATTCACAGCTGAATTATACAAGAAACTTAGAGAAGATTTTATGCCAATACTCCCTAAACTCTTCAATGAAATTGAGAAGAAAGCAACCCTTTCTAATACATTCCTGGAGGCAAGTATTACTCTCATACCAAAACCAGAGAAAGATCCAACAAAAAAGGAGAACTATATACCAATCTAACTAATGAACATGGATGCAAAAGTTCCCAATAAAATACTGGCAAATATAATGCAGCAAAACATCAAGAAGATTATACATCATGACAAAGTGTGGTTCATTCCAGGAATACAAGGATGGTTTAACATATGCAAATCAATAAATGTAATACACCACATCAACAGAGCAAAAAACCAAAACCACATGGTCATCTCAATAGATGAAGAAAAAGATTTTGACAAAGTCCAACACATGTTCATGATAAAAATCCTTCAGAAACCCGGAATACATGGTGTGTACCTCAACCCTAAAAAGGGCATGTATGACAAACCAAAAGCCAGAATTATACTAAATGGACAAAAAATGAAAGCTTTCACTTTAAAATCAGGAACAAGACAAGTATATACACTGTCACCACTCCTTTTGAATATGGTTCTGGAAACACTAGCCAGGTAATCAGAAAAGAGAGAAAAATAAAAGGAATAGAGTTAGGAGAGGAAGAAGTTAAATTATCATTGTTTGCATATGATATGATACCCTGTATAGTAGACCCAAAAACCTCCATTAAAAGACTACTAGAGGTAATAAACAAGTTCAACAGTGTAGCTTGATACAAAGTCAATGCTCAAAAATCAATAGCATTCCTCTACACTACTAAAAAACTCACCAAGGGAGAAATTATGGAAATATCAACCTTTACAATAACATCTTAAAAAAATGAAATACTTAGGAATCAACATAACTGAAATTGTAAAAGACCTGTATGCTGAAAATTATACTACACTGAAAAAGGAGATTGAAGAGGATATTCAAAAAGGGAAGGATATTCTTTGCTCTTGGCTTGGATTTCAAACATTGTGAAAATGGCCATACACCCCAAATTGTTATACAGATTTAACACAATCCTAACCAAAATACCATTGACATACCTCACAGATTTAGAGAAAGCACTCGTAAAATTCACTTGGAAACAGAAGAAATCTAGAATAGCAAAGGCAATTCTGGGTAACAAAGGCAAGTCAGGGGCATTTCAATTCCTGACTTGAATCTATACTGCAAAGCCACATTAATAAAATCAGTATAGTACCAGCCAAGAAATAGACCTGAGGATCAATGGAATAGATTAGAAGATGCAAGCACTCCTGCAAAGACACTCAGCCACTTGATATTTGACAAAAGTGCTAAATACGTTCACTGGAAGTAGGATAGTCTCTTTAATAAACAGTGCTGGAAAAATTGGCTCTCCACATGCAGAAGACTGAAACTAGATCTATGCATATCACCATGCACAAAACTAAAGTCTAAGTGGATCAAAGACCTAAATATTAAAAGAGAAACACTAAATCTACTGGAAGACAAGGTAGTTAGAAGTCTTGGAGACATAGGGGTAGACAGAGAATTTATGAACAAAACACATACTGCACAAGAATCACTTCAAAGAATCAACAACTGGGATCTCATATTATTGAAAAGTCTCTGAACTTCAAAGGAAATCACCAACAGAGTGAAAAGAAAACCCACAGAGTGGGAAAGAATTTTAGCCAGCAACTCCTCAGACACAAGACTTATATCCAGAACATATAATGAACTGAAAAACATCAAGCTCCCCAAACTCAAAGACCCTCTCCAAAAATGGGCATCTGAGATAAACACACAGTTCTCAGAGGAAGATATACAAAAGGGAAAGAAATTCATGAAGAAATGTTCACCATCACTGGTCATTTGAGAAATGCAAATTAAAACAACACTGAGATTTCACCTCACTCCAGAAAGAATAGCTACCATCAAGATATCAACTGATAACAAATGTTGGTGAGGCTGCGGGAAAAAGAAAAACTGCTCCACTGTTGGTGAGAATGTAGACTAGTGCAACCACTGTGGAAATCCATATGGAGAATTCTCAGAAGACTAGGATTGGAAGTTCCATTCAATCCAGCTATTTCTGTCCTGGGTATTTTCCCAGAAGAACTGACAAGTTCCTATCACAGTGATTTATGTGCATCCATGTTCATAGCAGCACAGTTTGTAATAGCTACATCTTGGAAACAACCAAGATGCCCATCATTTGCAGAGTGGATGAAAAAGATGTGCTATTTTTACACGATGGACTATTACTAACCTATAAAAATTATGATCTTGTGGCCTTCATAGGCAAATAGAGACAACTCGAGACTATCCTCATTAGTGAAATAAATAAGAAACATATTTATAAATATCACATTGTGTCTCTAGTGTAAAAAGTGTATAAGAACTATAAGAGTAAAAAACTCAAAATGTGTAATTGCTATTGTAAAAAAGAGAGGCAAACAAAGGGCTCTAATAGATATAACTGCACGTATGTTTGAGTGTGTAAAATAGATGACTCTATTGCTAAAACTTTGTTGGATCTTTGAGCAGAACTGTTTGTAGTCTCACTGTTTGTATGCATGTATCCTTTATATTTGTAACTTGAACCACCACATCCAAGATGACAATATGTAATTTATCAACTAGAGATTTCTTAGTTTTTTTTCTCTTTATTTTTTCTTTTAGAATTCTGTATTGTGGCTACCCTTTTTATTTGCTTTTTTCTCTTTAAATAACATTCATAAAAATGTATAATTGCTATTGTGATAAAGAGAGGAAATAGGAAGTGCTATAAAAGATATATATCTGAATGAATATTTAAGTGTGTAGGATTAATAACCATACTTCTAATTTCTTGTTGCATTGTTGAACAGATTTGTTTGCAGTCTCACTGCTTGAATGTCTACTTTGCATGCTAATTTTGTAACTTGAACAACTATTTCTAAAAGGACAGTATGTAATTTAGCAACCAGTGATCTCTTACTGTTTATTCTTTTTTTAAAATTCTGTAATATTTCTAACTTTTTCTATGTTTTCTCTTTAAATAAAAAAATTATCATTATTTGCAGACTTTGTGATACTCTACTTAGAAGACCTCCAAAGACTCCACAAAAGTCATCTAGATTTAATAAGCAAATTTAGTGATGTAGCTGTTTATAAAGTGAGCACTCAAAAATCAATAGCCTTCTTCTATATGAATAAAAAACTCACTGAGAGATAAATCAGTGAAACAATAGCTTTTATAACAGCATCTAAAAATGAAATACCTAGAAATCATCTAACAAAACATATAAAAGACCTCTACATTGAAAACTGTAGTACTCCAAAATTGGAGATTGATCAGGATATTAGAAAATGGAGAGATATTCCATGCTTTTGTGTAGGAAGAAACAATATTGTGAAAGTGGTCATACTTTCAAAGCTTTTATACAGATCTAGTACAATTCCAATCAAATTTCCAACAGCATATCATACAAAATTAGATAAAACATTCCTAAAATTTACCTAAAATCACAAGAGACTTAAAATAGTAAAGGTAATCCTGGGTAATAAAGACAAGATGGGAGGAATCACAATCCCTGACTTGAAATTATACCATAAAGCTACATTGATAAAAACAGTGTGGTACTGGCAAAAAATCAGACCTGAAAATCAATGGACTAGATTAGAAGATGCAGAAATAACTGAAGACATACTAAGCTACCTTATCATTGACAAAGGTGCCAAACACATTCATTGGAAGAGAGATAGACTCTTTAATAAATGGTGTTGGAAAAACTGGCTTTCCACATGCCAAAGATTAAAACTGGACTCATAACTTTCATCATGTATGAAGCTAAAATCAGAATGGATTAAAGACCTTAATATTAAAACAGACACATTAAATTTTCTGGAAGATAGAATAAGTAAAACTCTTGAAGAAATTGGTGTAGGCAAAGACTTTATAATAATACACAGGACTTATTAGAAATAATCAACAAATGGGATGTCATCCCACTGAAAAGTTATTGCATAGCAAGAGAAATCACCAACAGAGTGAAGAGACAGCCCACTATGTGGGAGAAAATGTTTGCCAGCTGTTCCAGTGTATTTGTTGAGGGGACAATCCTTTCTCCACTTAATTAGTTTTGTATCTTTGCCAGAAATCAATTGTCTCTTATGTGAGTATCTATTTGGGGGCTTCATATTGCTAATTTGGTGGTTTGTCTCTCTTGATATCTGTGCCATTTTGTCACGGATTGGTGTAGTTTTGTGGTAAGTCATGGGATTAGGCAGGGTTGGAGCTCTAATTTTCTTTCTTTATCAAAGTTATTTAGAGTGAAAAAACACAAAAGTGAAAAAAATATTGTATAAAATGGGAACCCAGAAAACAGAAACAGTGGCTATCTTTTTTATAGGCAAGGTGAACTTCAATCCAAGACTGATCAAAAGAGGTAAAGAAAGACAATACATACTTGTTAAATGAAAACACCAAGAAGAAGAAATAAAAAAAATATCAATATATATGCACCAAATACAGGGGAACACAGCTATATAGAACAAATATTAACAGACATGAAAAATCAAATAAGGACAAACACAATTGTGATGGAGAAACTTAATACCACATTGTCACAAAGAAATGGAACAACTAGACAAAAAGCTGACAAAAAGAAATATCATAATTGAACCAAATATCTGAACAAATGGACTTAGTAGATATTTACAGTTTTCTATGCAAAAATATCAGAATATGCATTCTTCTCAACAGCATATGGGACATTATCCAAAATAGACCACATACTAGCACATAGCATATGCTTATGTAAATGCAAGAGATTTGAAATTATCCCATGCTTATAATCAGACCATAGTGTCTTGTAAATGCAAGAGATTTGAAATTATCCCATGCTTATAATCAGACCATAGTGTCTTGAAACAGAAAAAAAGTATCTACAATTAAATGGTAATGGGAATACACCATGTCAAAACTTATGGGATGCAATAAAAGCAATCCTAAGAGAAAAATTTATAGTGATGAAATCTCACATTAGGAAAACAGAATGAGCTCAATTAAGTAACCTAATTTTAAGTTTCAAACTTCAGGGAAAAGAAGAACAAATCAAGCCCAAAGCTTGTACAGTGGAAAAAACTATAATGATCAAAGTGAGAAATAATGCAATTAAGACTAAGAAAATAATAAAAATTTCAATGAATCAAAGAATTGGTTCTTTGAAAGATTAAATTCAACTGACCCTTAGCAATTTTGTCAAAAAAGAGAAAAGACTCAAATTCAAACAATTAGCAATAAAAAGGGCAGACAATGGATCATACAAGAATCCAGGTTATCATCAATACCTACTTTGAAAGCATTTACTCTAGTGAGATAGCAGAAAACAAAGACAGATTCCTAGAAACATTTTAACTACCAATGTCAAATCAAGACATAAAAATTCTAAATAACCTGATATCAGTCAATGAAATTGAAAATATAATTAAAATCTTACCATCAAAGAGGCCCTGGTCCTGATGGACTCACTAACAAATTCTCAAAGAAATTCAGAGAAAATCTAATATCACCATTTGTCAAATTATTTAATGAAATTGAAAGTGAATCAGTACTCCAAAGTCATTCCTGCAAGCAAGTATTACACTGATAATAAGAAAGAGACAGAATTAACCAAAAAAGAGAACTTCAGGCCAATCTCCCTTGTGAAACAAATATAAATTTTCTCAATAAGATACTGGTAAACAGAATGCATCAAATCACTGAGATTATGTGCCATGATGAAGTAGGGATGATCTCAGAAATGTAGGGATGTTTCCATGCACAGGAATTAATAAATTTAATACTCCATATTAACAGAAACATGGACAAAACCATGTAATCATTTTAATAGATGTAGAGAAAGCATTTGAAAAGTCCAATACTTACTCATAATAATAACCACGTGGAAAATTGGAATAGATGGTCTTTACTTCAATCTGATGAAACATCAGTCAGCATCATACTAAATGACCAAAAACTGAAAGCATTTACTCTAAAATTTGGAATAAGACAATTATGTCCACTGTCACCACTCCTCTTCAGAATAGTTCTGGAAATTTAGCCAGAGAAACTAGACAAGAGAGGGAAATAGAATAAGAATAGGAAAGGATGAAGTTAAATTATCATTATTAGCAGAAGACATGATATTTTGCATAGAAATCCCCAAGTATTCCACCAAAATATTTCTAGCCTTAATTATTGGGTTGTCACATAGCTGGGTTAAAGTTAACACTCAAAAATCAGTACTATTTTTGAACAGAAATAATGAACTCACTAAGACAGAAATTAGGAAAATCACACCTTTTACAATAGCTACAAAAGCATGTAGTACTTGGGAATCAATCAAAGGAAATAAAAGATTTTGTTTGGTCCCAGGAATCAAACACAGGATCTTGCATTTGTCAGGCATACACTTATGCCACTAAGTTATACTCCCAGTGAGAAGGCAAAACAAATTTATATTGAAAACTACAATACCCTGAAAAATGAGATCAAAGAGAATATAAGAAAATAGGAAGATATCCCTTGCTCATGGGAAGAATTGCCATAAAAATAGCCACGCTCCCCCAAAATTGAAACAGATTTGATGCAATCTCAATCAAAATATCATTAACATACCTCACAGAACTATGGAGAATATTCCTGAAATTCATTGGATATCAGAAGAGACCTAGATTTGCAAGAGCCATTCTGGGCAACAAAGGCAAAGAATGTGGTATCACAGTCCCTTACTTGAAATTCTACTACAAAACTACTGTATGGTATTTGCAAAAAGCATTCCTGAGGGTCAATGGAACACATTAGAAGAGGGAGAAATAACTTCAAACATACTCTGTCATCTTTGACAAAGAGGTGAAACACTTGTAGTTTAAAAAAGAAATCATCTTTAATCAAAGGTGCAAGAAAAAGTGACTTTCCACATGCCAAAAATTAAAACTATAGCCCTGCATTTCATAATAACCTAAACTAAAATCAAACCTGATCAAAGCCATAAATATTAAACCAGACACATAAATGTTCTGGGAAATAGAATAGGTAGAATTTTGGAGACAAAGGTGTAGGCAAATACTTTATGAACAAAACTTTGACTGCATGACAAATACTATAAAGAATCAACACCTGGGATCTTATTAAAAAGTTTTGCACAAAGAAATAAATCAGCAACTGAGTCAAAAGACAATTCAAAGAGCAGGAAAAAGTTTTAGCCATTTGTTCTTCAGACAAAGGACTAATATCTAGCTCATATAAACAATTGAAAAAAAACAGATACTTCAAGTTTAAATACCCAATTCAAAACTGGACATCCTAAATGAATAGACACTTCTTAAAAGATGTAAAAACAGCAAATAAGTACATGAGAAAATGTTCAACATCACTGACAATTCAAGTGATGCAAATTTAAACAGTACTGAGATTCGATCTCACTATAGAAATAATGGCTATTATGAACAATTCAAACAAGTACAAATGTTGTCAGAGCTGAGGGGAAAAAGCATTCTTCTGCAATATTGGTGAGAAAGCAGACTGGTACAACCACACACTGTGAAAATCAGTATGGAGATTCTGTAAAATCTAGGACTGGAGGTTCCATTTAACGCAACTTTTCTCCTTCTTGAATCTTCCTAAAAGAAATAAAAACATCATGCCACCTCAATATATGTGCATCTATATTTATGGCAGCACAGTTTGTAACAACTAAACCTTAGAAACAAACCAAATGCCAATCAATTGAGGAATGGAGAAAAAAGATGTTTTTTATACAATGATGGTCTATTTAGCCATAAAGAAAGGTAAACTTGAGTCATTTATACCTAAATGAATGCAACTCAATACTCTTAAGTGAAATAACTCGGACACATATTTGTAAATATTGCCTTGTCTCTCTGGCATGACAAGCTGCAAGTGTTAATAAGAACTAAAATACAGACTAGATACTGTAAAATAAGAAGTAATTTTTCAAAGGGGAATTATAGGGTCAGGGGGAAAAGAAGACAATGCAAAATAAAAGAGGATAAAATAGAAACAAAGCTTTGTAAATAAGGGGAAGAGGAGTTGAAGAGAAAGGAAGAGAATGTGAAAAAGAAACTAACATATATCATGCACATGTACAAATTTTCTACAATGAATGAGATCTTTGTGCATAAGCAAATTATACCAAAAATTATATTCAGAAAAAACAACTTGCATATTTTAGTACTAACTTGGTCAAGATACCATGGGATTATTAGAAGTTACCCTTGTGCTTTACAATTATAAGAGGTGCTCAAAATAGTGACCATTAGATACCAGACATTTATTATCACTGCTTCTTCAGTAACCATGGTCATTGAGATTGCTGCACATGCCTTTTAAATTTCTTTTCTAAAGGCCAGCAGTATAGTGGTTTTTCTACAATATAAAGCATCCTTTGAGTCTCCTGTATGAGGGTAACATCATCTGTTGAAAAAACATAATAGTATTTTTTTCTTGAAGTGTGTATACATTTTTGATGGACTATGTATTCAAACTCAGTTTGGCTCCTTTGATTATGAAAGAATTTTCACAGATATTCTACCCACCAATTTAACATCTAAGAATATAATTTTGGGAGTGGGATTGCAAGATGGTTGACTGAGTGGCAGCATGATAAGAGCCTCTCTGAGGAAAAAAAATAAAAACAACTCAGACGCTGGAATATGGCAACATGGAGAAAGCCAGACAAAAGGAGAGGAATTCTCATGACCCAGGAAGAAACTGAAGAAAAAGAAAAAAGAAAGAAGAAAAGGAAGCATAGACAGAGGGCTGGAGCTGGGCAAGCCCTGACCACCCTACTGGCACATCTTAAAGTCAGGTGACTCATGATCGAGCTGAGATCATGGTCCTGCCAAGAGTGGGAGTTGCTGAGCTCCAGACCCTCAGCTGAGGGAGGCCCTGAGACAGGGAGTGGAAACAGCCAGTTGAGCTGCATGAACTTTGGTGAGTGATGGGAACTGGAATCCCAAACTGGGAGGACTGGCTGGGCAACATTTTGGAGTTGGGCAGGGCCAGCTTGAATCTGGGCCCTAGGGAGCATCTGCTGATTGGTGGGATCTGCTCGGACTGGGCCATGCCTCTGGTTGAAACCCAATAGCCAGGGATGAGGCTTTTCTGGGCCAGTGGCATCCCCAGGGAACACAAAAACTTGTTGAAGCATAAACTGGTTGACTGGTATAGGAGGAGGAGCCAGCTCTCAGCCTACAACTTGCAGATCTTTCCCTAGCAAGTGCACTGCAGAAAAAACTAAGCAAAATGAAAGGCCCAGAGACCTCCACCACCCACCTTTCTGAAGGGGCTGAAAACATGACAAGATAGAGAAAGAACAAAAGGTCCCCAACAGTGGAAACAGGGAAAGTGAGTCCAGCAGAAGTAAATGCAGAGGAGGTTGAGAGCAGCAAACCTGTAATGTCAGAGACAGCATCATCAGAAATAAAGAAATACACCCGTGACCTCATTGTCGAATTTAAATCTGAAATTCTAACTCAGGTGAAGCAAGATAGAAGAAGATTAATAAAAGAAGTCCTGGGTGATCCTCAACTGGACACAAATGAAAGAATAGAGGAACACACAGAAAGGAGAGAAGCCTTTGATGAAGAATATAAACAAAACCTAGAATATATGAAACAGATCCAAAGAGAATATCAAGAAATTAAAAACTCCATTGAAACCTGGCAAAACATTTTAACAGAAACTAAAGACAAACTTTCAAAACGTGAAGATAGATTTGCAAAGTATGATCGTGTAAGGAAGGATCTCTTAAAAATAACAAGGAAACAGGAAGCAATGATACAATGGCTAGAAGATGACAAGAGGACTTATAACCTAAGAATAAAATATGTCAATGAAGATACAGCAACAAATACAAATGAAATAAAAAGTCTATTCACAGAAATAATTAAGGAAAACTTCCCAAACATAGGTGACAGAAGTGAAATTCAGATAAATGAGGCATATAGAACTCCAGCCAGCTACAACCCAAACAGATCTACACCCAGACATATAATAATCAGGATCCCAGAAATCCATCACAAGAACAGAATATTAAAATTGGTGAGAGAAAAGAAACAGATTACTTATAAAAGAAAACTCATCAAAATCACAGCAGACTTCTCAATGCAAAACATCAAATCACAAAGAGATTGGAGTGAAATATTCCAAGCCCTGAAAGAAAATAACCTCCAACCCAGAATGATGTACCCTGCAAAACTGTCTCTCAAAATTAATGGAGAGACAAGATATTTCCACGACAAAGAGGAACTGGGGGAGTTTGTGACCAAGAATCCAACCCTGCAAAGAATACTGAAGGACATTCTAGAGAGAGAGAAGAAAATCACCAGGGTTCCAGGAATAATGGCAGAAAGGCCTCAAAGAAAGGGGCAGACAGTGGAATGAAGGAGAAAAGTAAACAAATAACAACAGAAAAATAGCATGGCAGAGATAAGACAGAGAAGATTGGTTGTATCACTGTTTTATCTTGACTGATTTTATTTTAATCTGGCATGCTTGAGAGTGTCGAGTCTGAGAGTAGGGGCAACTACTCTGAAGATGACAGGATACAATAGGAAACCCATTCTGGTTTGATTGTTATCTGCCTTTGAAGTCCTATAATGTCTCCAATGTTTAGATTTTATTAATAGTGTAAAGCAATGCTAAGTTTATATTATATTTGACGATATAGACAACTTTATTGAAAACATCATAGTGACTATTGTAGATCACCTAATGTTGTGTTTTTGTATGTTCTTTTCATTTTGTGTTTCTCTAGGAATTTGTATTGCTGACTTGTTTTGACCTGTTTCTCCCTAGAAAGAGGCTAGATATATGTGTAGAGTCTTATACATGTGTAGAACTTCTAAGTAGTTTACGAGAATGGATTATAGTTATTGTAAAGGAAAAAAAGGAAAGAGAATATTCTAAAGGATATAACAGCATGTATGCTTGAGAGTGTGGGATTAATAACCATGTTGCTAAAGTTTTAGTTGGATGGATGAGCAAAACTAACTGCAGTCTCACTATTTGGATGTCCACTTTGTGGACTTTAGTTTTGTAACTTGAACAACTGCATCTAAGATGAAAGTATGTAATTATCAACTAGTGATTTTTACTGGTTACTATTTTTGTTTTTTGTTTTTGTTTTTGTTTTGTTTTGTTTTTGAGATTTTGTATTGTTTCTACCCTCTTCATGTTTCAAAAGTTTTTCTTCAAATAAAACAATTTTTTTAAAAAAGCAAGAGGAGGAAAAGATAGTGCTCTAATATAGATAACTGTATGTATAATTAAGTGTGTAGGATTGATAACCATGTTACTAAGTTTTTGTTGGATTGGTGAACAGAACTGTTTGCAGCCTCACTGTTTGAATGTACACTTTGTATGCTTTCATTTTGTAACTGGAACAACTATATCAAGAAGACAATATGTAATGTATCAAATAGTGATTTCTTACTGTTTATTTTTGTTTTGAAATTCTGCATTGTTTCTACCTTTTTTTCTGTTTTGCTTCCACCCTTCTTTAAATAAAATTTAAAAAAAATTTTAAAAAAGTGTATAATTTTGATTGCATATGTATAAGAATGTTCTCTAAATTTCCAACAAAAGTAGAAATTAAATTAATAATATATGTCCAGGAAATTGGGTCCTGCAGTGACTCAAAAATGGAGAATTTTTAAAAATATTTTATTTAAAGAGAAACAAAAGCATGTAAAGGGTAGAGATAATATAGACTTTAAAAAAAAGATAAACAATAAGAAATCACTAGTTGATAAATTGCATACTGTCCTCTTAGAAATAGTTGTTCAAGTTACAAAATTAAAGCATACAGAGTAGATATTCAAACAGTGAGACTGTAAATAGCTACATGTGCATGAGTCTTCACATGTATTTCTATCCTTTCTGTATTAGAGGAAAAAAAAACCTAGCAAGACAAAACAAAAATTCCTATAAAAACATGAAACCAAAATTTTGTATAAAACCACAGTGCAAGGTGACCTACAATGATTACTGTGTTGTTTCTTATTATCATCAATATAATTGTCTATATCATCAGGCATAATTGAATATACCAGTATAATTGAATATAGAAGTACATAAAAATATTAGTAAAAATAAAATATTGTAGAAAGTATAAAACTTCAAATGCAGGTAATAATCAAACCAGAGTGGATATTCTAGTGAATCTTGTCATCCTAAGTGCAGTTGCCTATACTCTCAGACTTGATCCTATCAATCATAACAGCTTTGAATAATATCTATCAATACAAAACATCAATCTAACAAATGAAATTCAATTACTATCAGTCATGGTAAAACAGTGTAAGTTTTATAGAGCTTTAGATTAAGATAATAGGAAATTAAAGATGACTACCATATTATATCTGGTTATTTTTGGGATAACTGTCTGTGCCCTCAAATCTAGTACATGTAGAATGACTGGAACAGAATATAATACATCTAAGCAGAGTGGTGTGAGTAACGTGAGTTTTAAATCCTGGTGCACTATAAACAATATAGTGTATCAAGGCCATCTATGTTAGAGATTCTAGCCATCCTTCTCTGCCTCATTTTTGCTATGCTATTTTTCTGCCTTTGTTTGTCTACTTTTCGCCTTCATTCTACTGCCTGCCCCACCCATTGAGGCCTTTCTGCCACTTTTCCTAAAATAATTTTTTTACTCTCTCTCTAGAATGTCTTTCAGTATTCTCTGTAGGGTTGGATTGGTGGTCACAAACTCCCCCAGTTCCTCTTTGTCATGGAAGCATCTTGTTTCTCCATTAATTTCTAGTGAAAGTTTTGCAGGATACATCAATCTGGGCTGGAGGTTATTTTCTTCCAGGGCTTGGAATACTTCACTCCAAGCTCTTCTTGATCTGATGGTCTGTGTCGAGAAGTCAGCAGTGACCCTGATTGTCTTACCTTTATAGGTAATCTGTTTCTTTTCTCTGATGGCTTTTAATATTCTGTTTTTATATTGAATTACTGGTATCTTGATTATTATATGTCTGAGTGTAGATCTGTTTTGGTTGTAGGTGGCTAGAGTTCTATATAACTCTAGCCACCTACAACATAACTGAATGTCATTTTCTTTTCCCATGCTTGGGAAGTCTTCCTTAATTATTTCCATAAATAGCCTTTATAATTTGCTTGCTTGTATGCCTGCTTCTTCATTCACATTTCTTATTCTTAAATGTAGATTCTCTTGTCATCTTCTAGCCTTTGTATTGTTGCTGCCTGTTTCTTTGTTATTTTTAATAGATCTTTCCTTTCATGATCATACATTGAAAACTTGTCTTCAAGTTTTGATAGTCTATCCTTAGTTTCTTTTAAAGTGTTTTGCCAGTTTTCAATAGAGTTTTTAGTTTCCTGGTAGTCTCTTTGAATCTACTTCATATATTCTATATTTTCTTTACATTCTTTATCAAATGTTTCTCTCCCTTTTTTGTGTTCCTCCATTCTTCCACTTGTATCTTCCTCAGAGATGCTAACTGAGAGCATTTCTTTTATTACTCTACTCATATCTTGCTTTATCTGATTTAGCGTTTCATTTTTGAGCTCATCTAAAAGGTCCCAAAGATATCTCTTAATGTCCATTGAATCCATGTCTGATGTTGTGTGTTTGCTTCCTTCAGTCTCCCTTGTTATTCCCTGTCCTGGATCAGTGCTTTCAAGATTTTGGACTGAGGACCTCCTCTTGTCTCTCTCTCCTGTCATATTCCTGGCTTCCTCCACACAAGTTTACAGTGCAGATCCCAGCCCCCTTCTCTGTTGGCCACAGTTCCTCTGAATCACACTGGCAAGGGACCTCCACCCTCTCCTGCCTACCTCTCCCCATTGGGCCAGCCAAACTTCAGGGGCCTTCACCAGGTTAGTGCATGCTAGGTGCAGGGAACTGATTTGGGACAGTTCATTGGGTTCCGGCCAGGGGCATAGTCCAGTCCAAGCAAATCACACAAATCTGCTCTCGGGAAGAAGCAACCAACTGAAGTCATTGTCACTCCCATTTCAGGCTCCTCCTGCCCGATTTCAACATGTCACCCATTTGGTCAAACCCTTCCCATGGGGGGAGTCTCATTCCCAGCACTGACTGTGGATTAACGAAGGTCACTTCCCTGGCTCCACTTACCATTGGGCTCATCAACACCTGAATTCAGCGCTGCTGTGGCTCCTGTGAGTGGCAGCAGGAATGAGTTTGGGCAGCTCTACTAGCCTGCACATATTCAAGCTGGTGCAAATTCAGGATGGTGCAAACTTGGTGGTTGCAGCAAAAACACTGTGCCCTGTAATTTATAGCTGTTCCAGTTGTAGTCCTGACATGTTTGATGAGTTTTTTACATTTTAATTTCTTCCTGTCTCAAGAGGATCCATCTCCTCCTATCTGGATCTCTCCAGGATGTTTTATTGTGGCATATAATTTGTTTCTCCCAGGAGGCTTTGTATTTTGTTGCTCCATGATCAGCCATTTTGACTTCTTCTGAAAATGGGGAATTTTTTATGTGCAATTATAGAAGAATAATTAGTCCCCATTTATGGAAAAACAAGACCTCATTTGGTTTGACTAAGCTAAAGAGTATATAAATATGCTAAATAAAAAGAATTAAAGAGAAAATCTATCAATTCATGGGGATTTTTTTTTTGTGTGTGTGTGTCTGTGTCAGTGTCTGTGAGTTTTGTCATTCTTATTATTTTATTGTTTTGTTGTGGTTGTACTGAGTATGGAATGCAGAGTCATTGCTCTGACCTCTATCCCAAGTTATTTTTGAGGCAGTATATTGTCAGGTCATTAGATTGGCAAACTTACCTCTAATTCATGACCCCTTGTCTCAGCCCCAGATCCATCCCCTTTCACCAAGAGCTTTGGTTACAGACATGTTGCCACTGTCTTCTGCTCCTGGGCTTCCCTTGGATGGAAGATTTTATTTGGTCACTTCTTTTATAGTCTCTGTACTATTTAGAATGCTATATCCTTATAGGTCAGTCTTTGTAGATTGTCTATGTGAGGTAACTTATAGGATATCCAATTTTTGCCATATAACTGCATGAAGTATTTTTGTGAATTTATGTATGAGATAACAACTGTAATATCTTCTAAATTCTAAATGTATTTATTTTAATCTTCTCATTCTTTATTTTCTCTGTTACTTTTAAAATGTATTTCAACTGACATATGAAAACACAAATCATGTGTAAGAATGGATACTGTGTAACATTTAAATATGTGTATTTATTATGTAATGTGTCAAAGTAGTTAAATATAACTCTCTCTGAAACTTTTACCATTACTTTCTGGTGAACACTTTCAAACTCCTTTCCTGTAGCTTTCTGAAACTGACATTTTATTATTGTTGCCTGTATTCATTCTTCTCTACAATAGGGAACAGAATAAAAGATTATGAATTAAGCAGAAGAATATGAAATAAGTAAAATCAATCAGGTGCAGAAAAAGATAACTACTATTGATCTCACTCGTATGTGGTTTTTATAGAATTTATTTCATAGAGATTGAGAGGAGAAGTTTGGTTTCCAGAGGCTGACATAGTGCTGGGAAAATGATGAGCAAATAATATCAAATTCCAGTTAGATATCAGAAATAAAGTGAAGGGATAAATTGTACAATGCAATGACTACAGTTGATAGTGACATTATGTATAATTGAACTATCTTAAGTGGCTGTTGATTGTTTCCTCAACAAAAATTTTAGATGTGTGAAATCATATTTATTTCTATTTTCTAGATTTTCCACCTCAATAAGTATAGGACTTTCAAGCACTGTGTTATGTGTAATAGTGAATTTTTTTATTTAAAGAAAAAACAGAAAGTGGGTAGAAATAATACACAATTTCAAAAATTAAACAGTAAGAAATACTAGTTAACAATTACATATTGTCCTCTTAGGAGTAGTTGTTCAAGTTACAAAAGTAAACCATATAAAGTGGACATTCAAACAGTGATACTGGGAACAGTTAGTAATATGGTTATCAATCCTACACACTTAAACATATATGCTGTTATATCTTTTAGAGTACTTTCTTTTCCTCTCTTTTTTGCAATAGCAATTACATATTTTGGATTTTATTATTTCTACATTTCTTATTGCTTTTTACACTACAGACACAATGTGATGTTTATAAATGTAATTTTTATTTATTTCACTAGTGAGGATAGCCCCAAGTTGTTTCCATTTGCCTATGAAGGTCTCAAGATCATCCTTTTTATAGCTGAGTAATATTCCATTGTAAAAAAAATTACATCTTTTTCATCCACTTTGCAATTGATGGGCATCGTGTTGTTTCCAAGATTTAGCTATTACACATTGTGCTGCTATGAACATGGGTGCACATACATCACTCTGATACGACATTTTCAAATCTTATGGAAAACTACCCAGGAGGGCAATAGCTTAGTTGAATGAAACTTCCAATCCTGGTCTTCTGAGAATTCTCCATACTGATTTTCATAGTGGTTGCACCAATCTACTCTCCCACCAACAGTGGAGCAGTGCTCCTTTTCCCCGCAACAACTCCAACATTTGTTATCAGTTGCTTTCTTGATGGCAGCTTTTCTTTCTAGAGTGAGATGAAATCTCAATGCTGTTTTAATTTGCTTTTCTCAAATGACTTGTGATGGTGAACATTTCTTCATGCATTTCTTTGTCATTTGTAAATCTTCGACTGAGGACTGTGTGTTCATCTCTGATGCCCATTTTTGGAGAGGTCTGTGAATTTGGGGGGCTTGATGTTTTTCAATTATTTATATGTTTTGGATATAAGTCCTTTGTCTAAGGGGGTGTTGGCTAAAATAATTTCCCATTCTATTGGTTTTCTTTTCACTCTGTTGGTGAATTCCTTTGAACTGCAAAAATTTTCAATAATATGAGTTCCCAGTTGTTGATTCCATGAAGTGTTTCCCATGAAGTTTGCATTTTGTTCATGAATTCTCTGCCTATCCTTATGTCTCCAAGACTTTCACCTAACTTGCTTCCAGTAGGCTTAATGTTTCTGTTTTTATATTTAGGTCTTAGATCAATTAAACTTTACTTTTGCACATGGTTATAGGCATGGATCTAGTTTCTTTCTTTGGCATGTGGAGAGCCAATTTTCCAACACCATTTATAAAAGAAGTTATCCTTCTTCCAGTGAGCATGTTTAGCACCTTTGTCAAATATCAGGTAGCTGAGTGTCTTTGTAGTTGTGCTTGCATCTTCTAATCTGTTCCATTGATCCTCAGGTCTATTTCTTTGTCAGTACCAGGCTGATTTTATCACTGTGGATTGTAGTACAGTTTCAAGTCAGGAATTGAGATGCCTCCTGACTTGCCTTTTTTGCACAGAATTGCCTTTGCTATTCTAAGTTTCTTCTGTTTCCTAATGAATTGTAAGAGTGCTTTTTTAGGTCTATGAGGTATGTTAATAGTATTTTAATTGGGATTACATTTAATCTGTATAACAGTTTTGTGAATATGGCCATTTTCACAATGTTGATTCTTCCTAGCCAAGAGCAAGGAATATCCTTCCATTTTCTAATAGCCTATTCAATCTCCTCCTTTAGCATAGCATAATTTTCATCATGTAGGTCTTTTACATTCTTAGTTAGGTTGATTCATTTTTTGTTTAAAGAGAAAAAATAGAAAAATGTAGAAATATTACAGAATTTCAAAAAAAATGATAAACAGTAAGAGATCACTGGTTGATAAATCACACAAAAGTCTTTTGAGGAATAGTTGCTGAAGTTATAAAATTAGAGCATACAAAGTAGACATTCAAGAAGTGAGACTGCAAACAGATCTGTTCAACAAGCCAACAAGAACTTAGAAGTATGCTTATCAATCCTACATACTTAAATATTCATGCAGTTATATCTTTTATAGCACTTATTTCTTCTCTTTTTTACAATAGCAAATATGCATTTTTAAAAAATGTATTTGAAGAGAAAAAAGCAAAAGTAAAAAAGAAAAAAGGGTAGCAACAATACAGAATTCTGAAAGAAAAAAAAGAAAAAAACACTAAGAATTCACTAGTTGATAAATTACATACTGCCATCTTGGATGTAGTTGTGCAAGTTACAAAATTAAGGGATACAAAGTAGACATGCTAATAGTGAGACTGAAAATAGTTCTGTTTAAAGATCCAATAAAAATTCAGCAATATGGTCATCTATTTTACATACTCAAACATACATGCAGTTATATCCTTTAGAGCCCTTACATTTCCATTCAGTTTTATAATAGCAATTACACATTTTGGGTTTTATTACTCTTGTAGTTGTTATCACTTTTTACACTAATGACACAATGTGATATTTATAAATATGATTTTTATTTATTTCACTAATAAGGATAGTCTCAAGTTGTCACCACTTACCTATGCAGGCCTCAAGATCATCCTTTTTATAGCTGAGTAATATTCCATTGTAAAAAATAACACATCTTTGTCATCCAGTCTGAAGTTGATGGGCATCTTGGTTGTTTCCATGATTTAGCTATTACAAATTGTGCTGCTATGAGCATGAGTGCACATATATGACTGTGAAATGAACTTGTCAGTTCTTCTGGGAAAATATCCAGGAGGGGAATACTGGATTGAATGGAACTTCCAATGCTAGTCTTCTGAGAATTCTCCATTTGGATTTCCATAGTAGTTGAACCAGTCTACACTCCCACCAACAGTGGAGCAGTGTTCCTTTTTCACTGCAGCCTAACCAATATTTGTTATCAGTTGATTTCCTGATGACAGATATTCTTTCCAGAGTGAGGTGCAATCTCAATGTTGTTTTAATTTGCATTTCTCAAATGACCAGTGATGGTGAACATTTCTTCATGCATTTCTTTCCCTTTTGTACAACTTTCTCTGAGAACTCAGATGCCCATTTTTGCAGAGGTTCTTTTAATTTTAGGAGCTTGATATTTTTCAATTCTTTATATGTTATGGATATAAGTCCTTTGTCTGAGGGGTTGCTGGCTAAAATTCTTTCCCACTCCTGTGGTTCCTTTTCACTCTGTTGGTGATTTCCTTTGAAGTGCAGATACTTTTCAATAATATGAGATCCCAATTGTTGATACCTTGAAGTGTTTCCTGTGCATTTTGCATCTTGTTCATAAATTCACTGTCTACCCCTATGTCTCCAAGACTTATACCTAACTTGTGTTCTAGTAGATTTAGTGTTTCTGTTGTAGTATTTAGGTCTTTTATCCATTTAGACTTTAGTTTTGAGCATGGTGATATGCATGGATCTAGTTTCCATCTTTGGCATGTGGAGAGCCAATTTTTCCAGCACCATTTGTTAAAGAGACTATCCTTCTTCCAGTGGGCATATTTAGCCCCTTTGTCAAATATCAGGTTGCTGATGTGTCTTTTTAGTTGTGCTTGCATCCTCTAATCTGTTCCATTGATTCTCAGGTCTATTTCTTTGCAAGTACTATGCTGATTTTATCACTGTGGCTTTGTAGTATAGATTCAAGTCAGGAACTGAGATGCCTCCTGCCTTGCCTTTGTTGCCCAGAATTGCCTTTGCTATTATAGGTTACTTCTGTTTCTGAATGAATTTTGGGATTGTTTTCTCTAGATCTGTGAGGTATGTCAATGGCAATTGATTGGGATTACATTAAATCTGTGTAAGAGTTTTGGGAGTATGGCCATTTTCACAGTGTTGGTTCTTCCTGGCCAAGAGCAAGGAATATCCTTTCTATTCCTAATATCCTCTTCAATCTCTTTTTTCAGTGTAGTATAATTTTCAGCATATAGGTCTTTTATATTTTTAGTTGGGTTGAGTCCTAATTATTTCATTTTTTAGATGTTATTGTAAAGGGCGACATTTCCCTAATTTCTCTCTCAGTGACTTTCTTGTGTACAGGAATGGTATTGATTTTTCAACATCAATTTTCTATCCAGCTGCACTTCTAAACTTGTTAATTTTCCTCTAGTAGTCTTTTAATGGAGTTTTTTTGGTCTTCTATATGGAATATCATGTCATCTGCAAATAGTGATAATTGTACTTCCTCCTTTCCTATCTCTATTCCTTTTATTTCTCTCTCTTGTCTATTTTCCCTTGCTAGTGTTTCCAGAACTATAATGAAAAGGAGTGGTTGTAGTGGACATCCTTGTCTTGTTCCTGATTTTAAAGTGAAAGCTTTCTGGTTTTGTCCATTTAGTATAATGTTGGCTGTTGGTTTGGCATAG
This sequence comes from Hydrochoerus hydrochaeris, assembly GCA_004027455.1. Classification (NCBI taxonomy): domain Eukaryota; kingdom Metazoa; phylum Chordata; class Mammalia; order Rodentia; family Hydrochaeridae; genus Hydrochoerus; species Hydrochoerus hydrochaeris. Next base: position 35,495 of record PVLA01004389.1, on the reverse strand, counting down.
ATGGCCTTTAAAAGGTATTCTGAGTTTCTGAAGCATTAGTATCATGAACATTTGTTGGACTTTATTGAAAGCTTTTTGTGCATCTATTGAGAGGACCATGTTGTTTTGGTTTTTGGCTCTGTTTATGTGGTGTATTACATTTATTGATTTGCGTATTTTAAGCCATCCTTGCATTCCTGGAATGAACCCCACTTGGTCATGATGTATAATCTTCTTGATGTTTTGCTGCATTCAGTTTGCCAGTATTTTATTGAGAATCTTTGCATCCGTGTTCATTAGTTAGATTGGTCTATAGTTCTCTTTTTGGTTGGAGCTTTCTCTGGTTTTGGTATGAGAGTAATACTTGCCTCCAGGAATGTTTTAGATAGGGTTGCTTTCTTCTCAATTTCCTTAAAAAGTTTAAGGAGTATTGGCATCAAATCTTCTTTAAATTTATTGCAGAATTCAGCTGTGAATCCCTCGGGACCTGGACTTTTCATTGTTGATAAGTTTTTAGTTATGTTTTCAATTTCAATAACTGATATTGGGTTGTTCAAACTTGCTGTATCTTCTTGGTTGAGCTTTGGTAGTTTGTAAGTTTCTAGAAATCTGTCCATTTCCTCTGTGTTTTCCACTCTATGTGAGTAGAGATTTTCAAAGTAGGTATTCATGATCTTTTGAATTTCCATGGGATCTGTAGTAATTTCCCCCTTTTCAGTTCTTATTGCATGAATTTGTGTTTCTTCTTTCTTTCTCTTGATATAGTTAGCTAGGGGTTTGTCAATTTTGTTTATTCTCTCAAAAAACCATCTTTTTGATTAATTAATTTTTGTATTTTTTTAGTTTCAATTGCATTGATTTCTGCTCTAATTTTTACAATTTCTTGTCTTCTATGAGCTTTGGGTTTAGCTTTTTCTAGATGTTTGAGATGGAGCATTAGGTTGTTTATTTTTTACTCATTCTGTTTTCTTGACATGACATTTTATTGCTATATGTTTCCCTCTTAAGACCACTTTCATTACATCTTATAGATTATAGTATGTTTTTTCTTTGTTTATACTGAATTGTAGGTATCAGTTTATTTCTTTTTTAATTTCATCTGTAGCTCACCTGTTGTTCAAAAGTTTTTTATTTAATTTCCATGAATTTATGCAGGTTTTGCAATTTCTTTTGCCATTAATTTCCAATTTCAGTGCACTATGGTCAGATATTATGCCTGGGATGATTTTAATACCTTTGCTTTTACTTAAGAATATTTTGTGGGATTATATATGGTCTATTTTGGAGAATGTCCCATGCACTGCTGAGAAGAATGTGTATTCTGGTGTGGTTGGGTGGAACACTTTAAAATCTACTAAGTCCAATCTCACAGGTATTGTTTAACACTGTTATTTCTTTACTGATGTCTAGTTGACCTATCTCTTTGTGACAATGGGCTATTAAGGTCCCCTGTTATAATTGTGTTCTTGTGTATTTGGTTTTTCATGTCCATTTGTATCTGTCTTACATAGTTAGTGTGCTTCTGTATCTGGTGCATATATATTTATAATTTTTAGTTCTTCTTCTTGAATTTTTTCACTAACGAGTATGTAGTGACTTTCTTTATCTCTTTAATCATTTTAGGTTTGAAGTTCACATTATCTGCAATTAGAATAGTTACCCCTGTTTTTTCTTGTTTCCTATTGCATGGAATACTGTTTTCTATGCTTTGACTTTTAATTTATGAGTTTCCTTTTGGGTCAGATATTTTTCCTGTATATAGCATATTGTGGGATCATGTTCCTTGATCCATTCTTTCAGTCTATTTCTTTTTATAGGTGAATTTAGCCATTTACATTTGTGGATATCTCTGATATGTACTGGCTTGACTTTGCTATGTTTTGTTCCAGTTGTTTGCTTTCTGCTTTTCCCCTTCTTCAATTGCTTATCTTCTCTGGTGATTTCTTCCTGTAGTTTTGGGGATTGTGTCTGTTTTTATGTCTGGGTAGTATGTCTTTCAGTATGCTTTCTAGGGTTGGTTTGGTGGACATGAATTTCTTCAGTTGCCCTTTGTCATGGAAATATCTTGTTTCACCACTAAATTTGAATCAAAGTTTTGCTGGATGCATCAGTATATGTTGAAAGTTGTTTTCTTTCTGGGTTTGAAATACTTCACTCCATGCTCTTCTTGACTTGAAGGTTTGTGCTGATAAGTCTGCTATGATTCTAGTGGCCTTTCCATGGTTAGGTGAGTTGTGTCTTTTCTCCAACAGCTTTTAGTATTTTGTTTTTATACTGCATGTCTGAGATCTTAATTATTATGTGCCTGCATGTGGATTTATGTTGATTGTGACTGTTTGGTATTCTATATGCCTCACTTATCTGCATATCAGATTGTTTGCCCATATTTGGGAAATTTTCTTCTATTACCTCTGTGAATATTTTGGCTATGTCATTTGCATTGACTCCTGCCTCTTCACTCATGCCTATGAATCTTATATTTTTTTCTCTTGGCATCATGTTGAAGCTGCTGGATTGTCTCTTCATGCTGCTCTGTTATTTTTAAAAGTTCTATCCTTTCATTATCACTAATGTGATCCTGTCCTCAAGGTCACAAATCCTATCCTCAGCTTCATTTAAGCAGATTTCCAAGCTTTGAGTAGAATTTTTTGTTTTTTTGGATGTCTTTCAGTTTGTTCCATGAATTCTGCATGTTTTCTATATTGTTCATTCAAAGTTTCAGTCAGTTTCCCATGCTCCTATACTTTTTTCTTGATTTCTTCTTTAGCTGTGTTCAGCAACTCCTTTACTATGGTTGTTATTTCTGTCTTTATGTGGGAGAGTACTTCTAATTTGATTTCCTCTATAGCCTCATGGAGTTGTTGTTTTTATTTCACTCACCATCTTTTCAGATATTTTCGGTTTGTTACTTTTGGGGTCCTCTATTTCAATATCTCCTGCACTTGCTTCTCTTGGACTAGATGTTTGAGAGTGCATTTTGCTTTTTATTTTGCCATTTTCACTCTGCCTGATATTTTCTGTGTGTAGGAGGGGTCACCCACACTCTTTTCAGACTGACCAAGGATTTACAGATAGTTGGAGGGAAGTTTACTACTGGCCCTATTTACCCACTGTACACCTCAATTTTAGCAGCATACTCACCACTCTGGCATAGCTAATCAGCTGTACTCCAAAGTTCACTGCCTGTGAGCTATGTTCCAAGTTTTTTCCATGTGCTGAGATTCCAGCATAGTGCATGGTCTGGGCCCAAACCTGGAATCTGGGTCCTGCTCATTCCTTGGTATTCACTGGATATGGCCCAGTTGGGCTTCCTTCCCTGTGTGCAGCCCAGGATGGTCTCAGACACAGTGCATGGTCTTACTGCCTAGGAACAGGTTCAAAGTCCCTTTCTATGTGTTGGGATTCTGCCACAGTGAGTGGTCAGGGCTGAAATCTGGAATCTGTGTCCTGCTGGCTGCTTGGCAGTTTCTGGGCATTGCCTGATTGTGCTCCTATCCCTGTGTGTGGCCTGGGGTGGTTTTGGATGTAGTGTATGTTCTTACCACCTGGGAGCAGTCTCAAAGTCTCTTTCTTTGCACTGGGATTCTGCCAGAGCTTATGGTCCTTCTTTTAAACAGAATTTTGAAAAAAAGAAATAAATCAGTGCAAAAATACAGTCATTGCGTAAAACAGTATAAAGGTACATCAAAAAATTAAACTAAAATTACCACATGAACAGGCAAGTGCAAGGTGCTGTGTGTATCAAAAGGAAAATATCAGTATTTTGAAAAGATATATACAATGCCATATTTGGTGTATCACCATTCACTATTGCCAAAATAAGATGTCAGTATTTTGAAAAGATATATACAATACCATATTTGGTGTATCACCATTCACTTTTGCCAAAATTTGAAATCAATTTAAGTGATCCTCAAAAGATGAATGGATAAAGCAGTCAAGATATGTATGTGTGTCTCTCTGTATAAGAAGGAAACATCATCATCCAATACGACAGGGATGAACCTGTGGGACATTAAATTAAATAAAAGCAGCTAGACACAATATCCTAAGTACTGTAGGACTTGACACATATATGGAATCTTAAAAATGATCTCAAAGAAAGAAAAAAACCATTGATAGCTAATAAATGGTACATTTTTGGGGGGAGTCATCGAAGAACTATTGATCAGACAATACAAAACTTTATTCAAAAAGAATGAAGAAATTTAAGAGAAGAGTTTAATGGCATGTTGAATAAATTGACAGTCAATGATGGTATACTGTACTCTTGAAGGATAATATAAACACACACACACATATATATATATACATATATATATATATATGTATGTATATATATATACATACATGTGTATATATGTACATATAAATGCACTTCACAATTTTAACTGTAAATTTAAAAATGTATGTATAAAAATTTAAAATTTTAAAAGAAGAATTACTTTCTGTCCATAATATTGTGGAAATAAAAAGATAAAAATAGTCTGTAGAGATTCCAAAGTGAGACACATCATAAAAAATGGTAGTTGTAAAATTACTTTGGGATAAACCATACAACTTAGGTCAAAGAAAAGAAAAAAATATGTTTTTCCTTGGAGAATATGACTTCATTTCCCTTTACTTGTAACAGTGAAACATGATTTACTGAATTGTTCCACCCTCTTATATTCTTTGTATCTCTAGGCACTGCAAATATTTGGAGAGCAGAAACAAAGAGCTCTGAGAATTTAATCCTTACCATAGTAGACAATTTAAACACATCCCACTTAGCTCTCACCTATAACTCTCTCATTCAGTCACCAAGCAAATTCAAGGGGGTTTTCTGGGGACAGATATGTTTATTTTTTATCATATGTCTTCCTTGGCAGCCATGTGAGTGACTGGGTATATCCCCAGGAGGAAAGTGGAGGAATGTGATGACAATGTAGTTTTTGTCATTTTCACTCTAGAATGAGAATGGAAAATCTTATATTACTATAGTCTGAAGGTAAGCACACCTACCATGAGTCAAATTGCAAAATTCATTGTTAAACTGGTTTCCATTTCTCTAACTGGAATTACATGTTTCATGCATTTTTCTTTGTTGTTTGTGTTGCCAGAAATGGAACCAACAGCTTTTCAGGCAAGTATTTTACTGTTAGTCCACATTCCAGCTATCAGACACATGAATACATTTTTTTAAATTTTACTGTGCATTTCATCTATGTTCAAAATGTGAAAAGCTGGAAGATTGTTTATAATATAATCTTTTTGTCCCAATAGTGAGCTTACAATTAAACATTTCTTTTCCTCAGTGTCTGTAGTATCACAGGCACCATGTAAATCCTGGAAAAGGCATACGATATAAAATGAGCACATCAGTCCTAAAAATAAATATTAATTGGCCAATATAAGAGAAATATTAATTGGCCAATGTAAGGACATAAGAGAAAATGAAGCTCTTTTGGTCCTGACCCACATCCTCTGCTCTGCACCATGCTGGTTTCTCAGATTCCCTCTTAGACTATGCTCTTATTTGACAGGAAAACTATACATTCTGTTCTCAGTCTGCAATGTTTCTTTTTTTCATTAATTTCTCTCATAAAAATGACTTTTTCTTCCTTTCTTATTCAGAATATTCCTATTTTACATATCATGACATTCAACACCTTGCAATAGGTTGTTGCTTATTGCTGTTTTTCTGTCTATGATAATTTTCATTCTGTAGGCAGTAACAATATCAATCCTGTTCTACCATGAAAATTACACATATGTATTTTCAGTGCTTACATTTGCTTTTAATATTTTCAAGTTCTTTGATATGTGCATCTGGAGTCCTTTCAATTAATGTACCATTCCATCAAACATATGTGTCAGTAATGAACTCATGATTTTAACAAAGTATATCATCCCTCAAAAGTATGCATGGATGAGAACACACTTTCACACAAGGCTTATATTTGACTTTGATATCAACATAGTTTTTTCCCTCCCATCTATCTAGTCCAGATATATCTTTCTCTTTTTGGGAGAATTCATTGAGTGACCTCTGATTTAGGACATCTTAAGGATCTTCATAAACCAGAAACACTACGTGGTGGGCAAATGTGGTAATCTGTACTTGTACAGGAGCATATTTAAATATCACAGATGAGATGTAACAGTAGCCACAGTTTTAGGGAGAAACAAAGGGAGCTGAGAGTAAACTGCTACATCACTAGGAAGTGTCATAGCAGGAAAAAAAACTTATTTGAGAATCCATGATTTAAGAACCATTCATATGAAGAAATACAGGGAAATCAAAAAATATGACCTGTATTTATTATTTTGATCACTCATAAAAGATGAAATATGTTAGGTCTATTAAATAACTAGTAAAATAAAAACTATTGAGTGTGTGACAAAACAGAGAGGTTACTGCAGAAGTGAAGAGTATACTATGGGAGAGGCAGCACATACTGTTGTCCCCAGCTACATGAGAGGCTAAGGCAGGAGAATGTCAATGTCAAGGAGAGCTTGGGCAATTATCAGAAAACTGTTTAAAAACCTAAATAATAAGGTAGAGCTGAAGAAATATTTCATAATTAGAGAAATTATGAAATAATTTCCTTTTTCAATTATGTCCAGTTTTTAAAATTTCAACAGGAATGAGATTACACTGTGTCCATACTCTTGGTAGCACCAAGAGTATGATGCATAGCTTAAGCCATGTGGTATCTTTGAATCCCAAGATCAAGAGTTCAGTTTTCATCAAGGACTGGTGAAACTGAAGACTGATGTAAATAAACCCAAGTCTTGTCTTCCTTTGTCATGAGATTACACTGTGTGTCTGGCATATTCCATTTAACATAATGGTGTCTACTTTTACTTATGTAGTTGTGAATATCAAGATTTCCTTCTTATTTATGTTTGAATAGTATTTCATGATATATGCATCATTTTTATTATTATAATGCATATTATACAATGATGAATAATTTTGACTCTATAACTTCCATACATACATCATACTTTGATCACAACCACCCTCCCTGCTTCCTTCTCCACCAAAGCTACCAGTCCTTTCCTATTCTACTTTCCAGTCAACATCTTTATTAGAATTAACCTGAAATAATTTAGTTCTATTGATTTGCTCTAAGTTGAGTATATTTTTTTCTATTCTTATTTCATCCTATATACCTGAATAATATGGCTTTGTGCATAAATACCTTCCATTTTAACAGGTATGACAGGATATCTAACTAAGATTTTTATTTGCATTTCCCATTTAGTAAGTTATACTGAACAATTTTTCATGTAGTTCATGTCCATTTGGATGAATTTATTTGAGAAATGTCTATTCAGGTTAATTGCTCATTTCTTCAGCAGATTACCACTCAAATGGGATATTTATATTCTTTATATAGTTAGGATATCAAAGGGTCACAAATTTTATGCAAATATTGCCTGTGATTCTACAGTACTTTTGTCATTCTTTTGGCAATTTTCCTTGTTATTCACAAGATTTTTAGTTTGATAAAGTCTTACTTATATTTTTACTGATTCCTTTGAGGTTATGACCAAAAACATTTGACCACAGCAATGTTATTGAGTTTTCCTTATGATTCCCAATAGTATATACTTTTACATGTTTCATTTGTTGTATTTATTACAATATATTAATTTATATATATATTATGTGATGTGTTGTTCTCACTTTCTTCTTTTGAAATTTAATGTCAGCTTTTCCTAAAATAATTTTTAAATCATGTTCCTTTGCTTCATTTTGTATTCCTTCAGTTTTGCCAAAATTCAACTGAGTGTAAATGCATAATTTTGTGTCTGGGTCATCTTAGGTGTTTCATGGGCCAATGTGCTTTTATGCCAGCACTAGATTTTTAATTCAGATTAACATATCAATATTGGCATATAAGTTGCAATATTTAAACAATAAATAAAATGGAGAAAGATAGGAAAGAAATAATAGTAATAAAATAAATATAACATGTCACATTAACAAAATGAAGGACAAAATCCTGTTATTATGTCAATATATAGAGAAGAAGTGTGGGTCAGAATTTAGTATCCTTTATGGATAAGAGTTTTCCAAAACTTAGGTATAAAATTAATGTATACTAACACAAAAGAAGGAATCTATGATTTATTATAGCTTATAGTCTGTTGTTAGAAATCAACAATGTCTTCTGTAGTATCTGAAATAAGACATAGATGTCCACTCTTGCCACTACTTCTAGATACTAGAGGTCTTATCCAGAGATTTAAGAATTGAAAGCAAGCAAACCCATCTACACTGGAATGATTGAGACTATATTTTATTTCTATACAGAAGATATGATCTTTCATGTAGATAATTCCAATAAGTCACCAAAAACTCTTTCAAGTGATAAATGAGTTAAATAAAGTTACTAGATTAAAAAAATCAACTTTCACATATCAGTGCACATCTCTAAACTAACCATGAATAATATGAAACTGAAAATAGGAAAAAATTCCATTTACAATAGTTATAAATGGATAAACGACCTGAATAAGCTTTTCTCAAATAAAGACATACTCCTGGTTATCTTCTTGGGGAAATTAAAAACATTATACCACAGTGATGTATGCACATCCATGTTTATAGCAACACAATTTGTAATAGATAAATTGTGGAAACAACCCAAATGCCTATCAACCAACAAACTGATAAAGAAGATTTTTTTAATATAGTGAAGTACTACTAAGCCATAAAGAATAACTTTGAGACAAGTGCAAGTAAATGGATGCAACCTGAGACCATACTTTTAATTGAAATAAGTCACACTCATATGTGTAAACATTACATTGTCTCCCTGTGGGAAACTGAAAGAGTAAATGAGGCCCAAAATGTACAACAGATACTATGAAATGGGAAGAAATTGTTCAAAAGGAAAGAAAAACTATTGTGGGAGAAAAGAGAAAGGAAGGAAAGGAAAAGGAAAAGGAAATCTTAAAAATGTCAAGGATAAAATGGAAAAAAAGATTTGTAAAAGAGTGGAGAAGATGGACTGAGGGCGGGGGTGGATTTAAGAAAAAATGTAAGAATGAAAATATATCATGTGTGATATATTTTCTATAGCAAATATGATCATTATGTATAAATTAATAAGATTAATAATAAATAACTAAATATGTACAAATGACCATTAGATATGTGAAAGTTCTTCAACATATCTAATCAACCTGGAAATGCAAATCAAAATCATCATGAGATATTTCTCATACCTGTTAAAAAGGATGGTCTCTATAAACAGTGGTATATTATTCAGACATACAAGATGAAATAGTACTATTTATAATTAAATCAGTAGCACTATGAGTTGTTTTTGTGTTAACTGTCATAAATATGTTGACCTGAAAGTAGAGAAAATGGAAATAATGGGACAGGAAGGGAATGATGGCCAGGGAGAGTGCAAGAGATGGTATGGTAGTGGGATGGGTGTGTGCAATCATGGTACAATGTATGTATGTATGAGAATTATGCTGTCAAACAGTAAGTAAGATCCAAAATATAAAATACACATTGTGAAATGAAAAGGAAAGAAAGAACTCAAATTGAAAGAACAACTGGGATATGTGAAAGGAGAACAGAAGAGAAAAGATTATACATCTATCTATATGTCTGTCTATACATTATATATCACATGATCTTCTCAATAGATGCAGAAATTTCATTTGTCAAAATCCAAAACCCATTCATGTTAAAAACCCTATTGGAAGAAATCATCATTATCTCAATCTGCTATAATCTGTCTATGGGAAATCAACAGTCAGAATCACATTAAATTGTCAAAAACTGAAAAATTTGCACCTTAAAGTTTAAAACATGACAAGGATGTTATCTATCACCATCCTATTCAATATAATTTTTGGAATAATATCCAGAGGAATGAGACATGAGAAAGAAACAAAATGAATAAAATTTGGAAAGGAAGAATTTAAATTAGCATTATTTGCACATGACATTATACACTTCTTAGAAGATCTTAAAACCTCTACCAAAACACTTTTAGATTTAATAACAAAATTTAGTCATGTAGCTTGATACAAAGTCAGCACTCAAAAACCTAAGGAATTCCTGTACACAGAAAACAAACTCATTTCAAAACAAATTAGGGAAACCACACATTTCACAATAGTATAAAAAATGAAATTAGGAATTGATTAGGAATCAATCTAACTAGGGAAGGTAAAGATATTTACATTAAAAATTACAATACTCTAAGAAAAGTTATAGAAGATACTACCAGAAAAGGAATAAAATACTCATTGCTTTTTAGCAGAAGGAAGCAACATTGTGATAATGACCATACTACAAAAATTGTTACAAAGTTTAATGCAAACCCAATCAAATACTATTTGTTTGTTTTTGTTTATTCTGTTTTGTTTTTAGTACCAGGAATAAAACTCAGGATGAGGTACTGTGCCACAGACTTATATCCCTGAACCCAAAATACATTCTGACATGCTGTTTTGACGCACATATTCTTAGTGTCATTATTAAATCAGGGCCATTGATACATACATGACATCAAATATTTTACATTTCACCATATTGAGAGCATTTAAATTCATTAAGGAGACAATTTTTGTGGATACCATATTGGTACTTAATATGTTTGGCACTTTAACCATGAATTTAGACATACCAGGAATACTTGAAAACAAACTGCCCAAAGATTAAATGACATTTTTTGTTATTTTTGAACTGTATTTTTTATTGGTGCATAGTTGCAGTGTCTAATGATTATATTCCTCCTGGTTAATTGGTGCATGTACATAATATATCTTAATTATTTTTTCATGCATTTATTCCCCTTTACAATGAAGACTATACTTGAAAATTTAGTAACTAATAATTAAGGAAAATTTAGTGCACAAATAGTTGTCAGTGACATAAAAGAAACATGAAATAAAAAGTCATAGAAAAGTACAAATAAAACACATTTGAATTGTGAGAAATAATGCTGAACATTCAGATGAAGAAAGAACCATTGAAAATGTAATTAAATATAATAAGGCTTTTATAAGTAATTAAAACTGGACTCCAAGTCATATATTATAGGGAAAGGCACATTATGAGATCATAAGTAAGTGGAAACTGGGGGCAAATGTAAGTAGAGGGGACAATTAGGAGGCTGTAAAAATAGTTTTGAAGAGAGAGATCATGACCCAGTTTAATCTTATCTAATTTCTTGCCAGTAAGGTCAGTATATTTGAGAAAAGAGATGTGCTAGGTTTTTAAATGTTGCAAAAGAAATCCAGTTCATATCATGTGAGACTTTTTTGCCAGAGTCAGAATTTTTTTTGAGACAGGGCATCATTGTGTGGATCAGGCTGACCTGCAACCTCTAGGCAGTCCAGGTTGGTCTCAAATTCATAGCAACCCTCCTGCTTTAGCCTCCAGAGTGCTGGGATTATAAGAATTCACCACAATGCCAGGCTGTGGTAGACTTTTTCTCCAAGTAATGAGTTGTTTCAAGGCTTTGAGAAGATGTCTAGCATTATCTCACTTAGGACTTTAAGATATTCTATCTAAAGAGTCAAGAATGAACTGTAGAGACTGAACTTCTTAGAGCTAATGCAGCAATTTAGGTGGTTATGACTAGGAAAGACAAGAATTGAACTAGCAAAGGATGGATTCAAAAAGGCCAATTTAGACTAATTTTAAGTAAAATTAAGACAATTGCTTCAAGTCAGGATATAGATATGAAGAACAAAGAGAAACTCAGTGTAACTCCTGGATTGAGGATATGGACAACTGGAAGAATGGAACTGCATCCATTAGACTTGAAGGGCTATAAGTAGAACTAAGTGTTCAGGAATAGAAAAAACAATCCACATGTTTTAGAAAAATAATTAAATAAAGATATTGAAAAATCACAAAATTTGAATAGGTAATGAAATGGAAACTCCTTTCTAAATGAAATGGACCATCAAAGACAAGGTCCTTCTCTACTGAGAAGTCTTCCTATGACCCCTTTGACATCTTTATTCCTCAGGTTGTAGATGAAAGGCTTCAGCATAGGGGTGACCACAGTGTACCTCACTGAAAAAATTATGTTTCCTTAAGAATAATGGGTTACAGTATAACTGAGATACACCCCAAGTCGTGTTGCACAGAACAGGAGATAACAGAAAGATGAGTCTCACAAGTGGAAAATTCTTTGTACTTTCTTTGTCTGGAAGACATCCTCATTACTGTGGAGTAAATCTGAGAGTAAGAAAAGAGTGTGCTAGTGACAGGAAGCATACCCAGGAGGGCAGTTGATACATACAAGGCACTGATATTGATGTTGGGATCAGAGCTAGCTAGCTTAACAAGTTCACGGACAAAATGTGGAATTTCAGTACCTCCAGAGAAGATCAGATGCATTATCAATAGAATATTGGGCAGGGAATCCTAGAAGATGATGAACCAAGAAATCAGAACAAGGAAACAACATAGGCCAGAGTTCATGAAGACAATGTCATTCAGTGGGTTACAGATGACCAAAAAGTAGCCATAGGCCCTGATGGCCAGTAAGAAATTATCCATTCCAGCAAAAATCATAAAAAAATACACCTGAGCAAGGCATTTTATCTATGAGATGTCTTTAAGTTGTGTCTGGATGTTCACCAGTATCTTGGGGACTATGGTAGAGGTGAAACATATGCCAATCAAAAACAGGTTGAAGAGGAAGAAGTACATAGTGTTATTGAAGTGGGAGTCAGAGATGATGGTCAGGACTATGAGCAGGTTCCTGAGCACTGTGACCAAATATATCAACAGGAACAGTCCAAAGAGAAAGGGCTGGAGTTCAGGATCATCTGAGAAGCTAAGAAGGAGGAATTGTAATGTATCTGTATGGTTTTCTGCTCTCAAATCACTGATAAATCTACTGAGGTAAAAACCAAATGCAAAATTCTCAGAACAAGAAGCTGGCAGCTTGAGGAGTTATCACTTTCAAAAATCATCCATTAGCTGAATTCTTCATCTTCTCTTAAATCTGGCTAATGAGAGTCATGTATAAGCCAAGTGATGTTCTTTTTAAATTTTAATTTTGTATAATTTCTACAATTTGTTTAATTTAGCAGAAATCTCTCTTGTCATACACTCCCTAGTTTTAATTCTTCTACATAGATCAGTAGCATCACTGATATTTCTCTTGACATATCCTGTCAAAAATAATAGAAAATATAATTTATTTAATTTCACCACAGGTCTTTAGTCTAAAAACTAAAGTACTAAATAGGTATAGACTTTAAGCTCAATCTTTATTCTATAATATGACACTTCATAGTGATATAATTGGTAATATTTTATATTTTTTCTAATTATGTGACTATTAATGCTTCCTTAGTTGTGAAGTTTAAAGATGCCATTCTACATAATAGGAGCTCAATAAATGATGTTTTCATTGTTATCACTACAGATTATTAAATAGTACTTTATAAAAACATATCTAAAATAGGTATGCAATATATGTTCATATATGCCATAAGGTACAGTATACATTGTCCTTTAGAAATTTAAAATTTATACTCTTAATCAGACTACATTAAATAGAATTTTCACCTACCACTTATCTGCATGACTTTGATAAATTTAATTATTTATAACTATCTCACCTGTATAGTAAAGATGGTAAATATTCACTAAGTAGTAGCAGTTGTGAATGAAATTATAAGTTATAATTGAAATATATAATGAATATTTCAATTAAAATAATTATAGTAGAAGGACACATTGCAATTAATCTCCTCCAGTACAATCCCCTTTGCTTTGAACACATATATTGCATATTTTCTATCACATTCTGAAGCAATTCTGGGAGTCTTCTTTCTACAACATCATTATGAAATGTGATGAAAAATAATATGATGAAGCTTCCTGTTGAATGCCATAGCATGAAAAGGAAACAATATAAATATAGTTAACAGGAAGGAAAGAACTTTTAAAAATAACAAAGAATCAGGAGATAACAATTCAAAAACTGCAAGATGATGCAAAAAAAAAACCAATATAAGATTGATAGGTGTGAACAAAAAGGAAGGTGGCAACAAAAATGACATAAAAAGACTATTTATGGTAGTATTAGCAAAAAATTTCCCAATCATGGGAAAGGAAATGGATATACAGATAAGTAAAGCACAACTCCAAACAGCCATAACCAAAATAAATCTACATCCATACATACAATAATCAACATTCCAGAAATTCAACATAAAAACAGAATATTAAAAGCTCTTAGAGAAAAGAAACAGATTAACTATAAAGGAAAGGCCATCAGAATCACAGCAGACTTCTCAGCACAACCAATGAATTCAAGAAGAAATGGAGTACAGTATTTCAAATCCTAAAGGAAAACTATTTCCAACCCAGACTTATATAACCTGCAAAATTGTCCTTCAAAATTAATAGAGAAATAGGATACTTACATCACAAAGAACAGTTGGAGAACTTCATGAACACCAAACCAACCCTGCAGAGAATACTGAAAGATATTCTAGATACCCATAATAACAACTATGACTTCAAGAATAACAACAGAAAAAAAATGACTAAGTAAGACAAACAATTAAATAGAGTAGAAAGGTAAAAACCAATAGCAGAAGATAACATGACAAAAATAGCCCTATATATATAGTTATAACCATTAATGTAAATGGCCTCAATTCACCAATTAACAAAAATAGGTTGACAGAATGGATCAAGAAACAGCATCCATAAGCTTCCAGAGACTACAGCTGCTGGGCCTGCCCTTCCATTGGGAATATCACAAAAGCCCAACATGGGCATAGCCTGCCTGGGACTGCTGCTGTAGGGTCCACCCTTCCATCAGGAATGTAGGAACCTTGGACTATAGTGGATTGCCAAGCTGGCTGGATGAGAGACACAGGAACCCCTCAGCCAAACAAGACTTCAGAATGCTCCAGTCGGTGTGGTGAATTTGCCCCTAAAATAGAGGTCTGCAGTGGGTAAATAAGAGCAGAAGTGAAACTCCCTCCAACTGTAAGACCTTGGCAAACTTGGCAAGAGGGTGGGTAATCCCCCCACATGCAGAGAACATCAGACAGATTGAGGAGTGCACCAATAAGGCCCCTCCACCTTAGAGAATATTAAAAGAGATTATGAGACCCCCAGTGACACAGTAGTGCATCAACTGACACAAACACTGTAGCCAGGGAAATCTGGTGACCTGCAACAACCTGAATATATAACAACAGAAGGAACTAAAAGTTGCACTGCATCAATACTTCTAGGTAAGTTAGCCCAGAATAATATAGGACTCACCCAACAGGCCCTGTAGGATGAAGCCAGGTGACTGGATCTCCTCTTTATTATGGTACCCAGAAATTTGACAAACATCAACCACACAGTAGGACCCTAAAATTCACACTAAGGACTGTTGGGATAGAAAGACCAGATATTTACCCAAAATGTGAAAATGACTAAATGAAAAGGCAAAATACAGTCTCAAACATCTAGTCCATCAGGAGCAAGTACAGGCGACAATGAAGTAGAGGACTTTAAAAGTCATACATCAGAAATCTCTGAAAAGATAGCAAATGAAGTAAAGAAACAAATCCATGAGGCTATAGAGTAACTCAAATTAGAAATAATGTCTTATGTAAAGACAGAAATAAAAACCTTAGTAAATAAGTTGCTCAACATAGCTAGAGCATAAATAGATTAAAAAATGCAAAAGCAAGGGAAATGGATTAAATTTTGAATGAACAATATAGAAAACAAGCAGAATCAATGAAACAATTCAAAGAGATATCCAAGAAACAAAAATTGTATTGAAAGCTGTCAAAACCATTTTTTTTTGTCTTTTTGAGACTGGGTCTCTCTATGCAGTTCAGGATGGCCTTGAGCTCACTTTGTAGCCCAGAATGGTCTTGAACTTGCAACAATCCTCCTGCCTCAGACTTCTGAGTGCAGGGATTATAGGCATGAGCCACCACACCTAGCAGCAAAACCATTTAAATGAAGCTTAGGATAGAATTTTGAACCTTGAGGACAGGATAGAAGATAGTGATCATGAAATGATAGAACTTATAAAAACAATAAGACAGCCTTATATGACAATCCAGCAGCTTCAAAATGAAGCCAGGAAAAACAATGAAAGATTAATAGCCATCAGTGAGGAGGCAGGAGACATCACAAAGGACATAACTAGGCTGTTCATAGAAGTAGTGGAAGATCATTTCCCAAACATGGGGAAAAAATCTGATATACAAATAAGTGAGGCATATAGAATTCCAAATAGTCATAAGCAATGTAACTCTACACCCAGACATATAATAATTAAGATCTCATAAATACAGCATAACAGAATATTAAAAGCTGTTAGAAAAAGACACAATACGCTTATCAGGGAAAACCTAGTAGAATCACAGCAGACTTCTCAGCATAAGCCTTCAGTTAAGATGAGCTTGGAGTGAAGTATTTCAAGCCCTAAAAGAAAACAACTTTCAACCCAGACTGATGTACCCAGAAAAACTGTCTTTTAAATGTAATGGAGAAACAAGATACTTCCATAACAAAGAACAACTGAAGAAATTCATTTCCACCAAACCAACCTTAGAAAGAGTGCTGGAAGACATCCTACATAGAGATAAAAATGTCCACAATCTCCAGGACAACAACAGAAAGAAACCACCAGGCTGGACAAGAAATGAAATGAGAAAAACAGGAAACCAACAACAGGAACACAACATGGCAAAGTCAAGCCAGTACATATCAGTGAGATCCATAAATATAAATGGGCTCAATTCACCTATCAAAAGAAACAGGTTGACAAAATGGATAAAGAGAAAGGATCCCACAATATGCTGTATAGAAGAAACACATCTGAGTCAAAAAGAAACTCATAAATTAAAAGTCAAAGCATGGAAAACAGTATTCCATGCAACAGGAATCCAGAAAAAAAAAGCAGGGGTAGTTATTCTGTTTGCAGACAAAGTGAACTTCAAATGTAAAAGAACTAAAAGAGATAAAGAAGGCCACTACTTATTTATTAGTTGAAAACTACAAAAGAAAGAACTAACAATTATAAATATATATGCTGAAAATATAGGAGTACCCAACTGTATAAGACAAATACTAATGGGCATGAAAAACCAAATACACAAGAACACAATTGTAGTAGGAGACTTTAATCCTCACTGTCATAAAGAGGTCAATTAGACAAAAAGTCAGCAAAGAAATAACAGAATTGAATCATACCTGTGAGTGAATGGACTTAGTGGATGCTTACAGAGTGTTCCACCCAACCACATGAGAATATACATTCTTCTCAGCTGCACATGGGTCACTCTCCAAAATAGACCATATATTAACCCATAAAGCATTCTTAACTAAATGCAAAGAAAGAAAATTTGTCCCATACTTAATATCTAATCATAGTGCACTAAAATTGGAAATCAATAGCAAAAAAGCTTGCAAAACATGCATAAATATATGGAAATTAAACAACAATCTTCTGAATAACCAGTGGGTTACCAATGAAATTAAAGAGGAAACAACACAATACCTACAATACAATGAAAATGCAGATACAAACATATTGTAATCTATGGGATGCAATTAAAGCAGTCCTAAGAGGGAAATATATAGCAATAAATAGCCACATCAATAAAATGTAACGAACACAAATAAATAACTTAATGCTACATCTCAAGCTTCTAGAAAAGGAAAGGCAAGTCAAACCCAAAGCTAATAAAAGAGAGGAAATTGTAAAGAATAGACCAGAAGTTAATGCAATTTAAACTAAAGAAACAATACAAAGAATTAATGAATCAAAAAGCTGGTTTTTGAGAGAATAAATAAAATTGGTAAACCCCTAGCCAACCTTATCAAGAAAAAGAAAGAAAAATTCAAATTCATGTAATAAGGACTGAAAAGGGGGAAATTACTACACATCCCATGGAAATTCAAAAGATCATGAATACCTATTTTGAAAATCTCTATTCATATAGGGTGGAAAACACAGAGAAAATGGACCGATTTCTGGGAACATAAGAACTACCAAAGCTCAACCAAGAAGATATAGCAATTTTGAATAAGCCAAAATCAGGTATTGAAATTGAAAATATAATTAAAAACTTAATAATAAAGAAAAGCCCAAGTCCTGATATATTCACAGCTGAATTCTAAAAAAATTTAGAGAAGATTTAATGCCAATACTCCTTAAACTCTTCAAAGAAATTGAAAGAGAAGCAGTCCTCTCTAACTCATTCTTGGAGGCAAGTATCATTCTGATACCAAAACCAGAGAAAAACCAAACCAAAAAGGAGAACTATAGACCAATCTCATTAATGAACATTGACGAAAATATTCTCAATAAAATATTGGCAAATAGAATGCAGCAAATTATTATGAAGGCTATACACCCATGACAAAGTGGGATTTATTCCAAGAATGCAGGGATGGTTCAATATTCGAAAATCAATAAATTACATACACCACAACAATGGAGCAAAAAATAAAAATCACATGACCATCTAAATAGAAGCAGAAAAAGCACTTGATAAAGTCCAACACCTTTTCATGATAAAAACTACAGAAGCTCAGAATAGACAGCATGTACCTTAATCTCATAAAGGCCACCTATGACAAATCAACAGCCAACATTATATTAAATGGACAAAAACTGAAAATCTTTAAAATCAGGGCAAGACAAAGATGTCCACTATCACCATTTTTATTCAATATAGTTCTGGAAATATTAACCATATCAACCATATAAGAGGGAGAAATAAAAGGCATAATAATAGGAAGAGAAATTAAATTATCATTATTTATACATGACATGATACTCTATATAGAAGACCCCAAAATCTCCACTAAAAGACTACTAGAGGTAATAAACAAATTCAATATCATAGCTGTATACAAAGACAACACTCAAAACTCAATAGCATTCCTGTACATGATCAAAAAAGTCACCAAGATAGAAATTATGGCAATATCAACTTTCACAATAGCATCTAAAAAATAAAATACCTAGGAATCAACCTACCCAAGAATGTAAAAGATTTATATACTGAAAATTATACTACTCTAAAAAGGAGATTGAAGAGGATATTAGAAATTGGAAGGATATTGCTTGCTCTTGGTTAGGAAGAACCAATATTGTGAAAATGGCTCTACTCCCAAAACTGTTATACAGACCTAATGCAATCCCAATCAAAATACCATGAACATACATTACAGATCTACAGAAAACATTTCTAAAGTTAATTTGGAAACAGAAGAAACCTAGAATAGTAAAGGCAGTTCTGGGCAACAAAGGCAAGACAAGAAGCATCTCAATTCCTGATTTGAAACTATACTACAAAGCTATAGTTATAAAATCAGTGTGGTACTGGCAAAGAAATAGACTGAAGATCAATGGAACAGATTAGAAGATGCAAGCACTATTACAAAGACACACATCTAACTTATATTTTGCAAAGGGGTTAAACAGGTTCACTTTTAAAAGTCTCTTTAATAAATGGTGTTGGAAAAATTGACTTTCCACATGCTGAAGACTGAGAATAGACCATACCTATCACCATACACTAAACTAAAATCAAAATGAATCAAGGATCTAGATGTTAACACAGAAACACTAAATCTACTGGGAAGACAAAATAGGTAAAAATCTTGGAGACAAAGGGGTAGGCAGATAATTCATGAACAAAACACAAACTGCAAAGGAAATACTTGAAAGAATCAACAACTTGGAACTCATATTACTAAAAATTTTTTGTGTTTCAAAGGAAATCACCAACAAAGTGAAAAGAAGACCCACAGAATGGGAAATAATTTTAGCAAATGATCCCTCAGAAAAAGAACTTATATACAGAACATATAAAGAACTGAAAAACATCAAGCTCCACAAATCCAGATACCCTCTCCAAAAATGGGTATCAGAGATGAACACACAGTTCTCAGATGAAGATATACAAGTGGCAAAAAAAAAAAAAATACATGAAGAAATGCTCACTGTCACTGGTCATTTGAGAAATGCAAATTAAAACAGCATTGAGATTTCATCTCACAATGGAATAAATGGCTCCCATCAAGATAACAACTGATAACAAATGTTGGCGAGGCTGTGTGGAAAAAGGAACACTTCTATACTGTTAGTGGGAGTGCAGGCTGTTGCAACCACTGTAGAGGTCAGTATAGAGATTCCTCAAAAATCTAGGATTGCAAGTTCTATTTAATCCAGCTATTCCCTTCCTAGGTATATTACCAGAAAAATTGAAAACATCATGTCACAGTGATATATGTGCACCCATGTTCATAGCAGCACAATTTGTGATAGCTAAATCTTGGAAACAAACAAAATGCCCATCTACCACAGAGTGGTTGAAAAACATGCCATGTTTATACAATGGAGTGCTACTCAGCTATAAAAAGGATGATCTTGAGGCATTTATTGGTAAATGGAGTCAACTTGAGAATATCCTCACTAGTGAAATAAACAAGATTCACATTAGTAAGTATCACATTGTCTGTATAGTGTAAAAAATAATAACAGACAGAATAATGTTATCCAAAATGTATAATAGATATGATAGGTATTGTAAAAGTGAAAGGGAAGGAAAGTGCTCTAAAGAATATAACAGTATGCATAGTGTGTAAATAGATGACCATATTACTGAGTTTTTTGGATCATTGAACAGAAGAGTTTGTACTGTCTATGGTTCAGTGTCTAGCCACTCTTTATGCTTTGACTTTGTAACTTTAAAAACTATTGTTAAGTTAACAATACGTAATGTATCAACTAGTGATTTTATGATGTTAATGTATTTCAAATCCTTACTCTACTCCTTCTTTTTTTCTATTTTGTATTTTTTATTTTCTTTTCTTTCTCTCTTAAAATAAAAAAGAAAGAAATAACATCTAACCATATGCTGCACACAAGAAATGCATCTATCCCAAAAGGAAATTCATAGAAAGTCAAAGGATGGAAACCAATACTTCATACAAGAACCCCAAAAATAGCAGGGGTAGCAATTTTGTTTGCAGACAATGTGAACTTCAAACCAAGAATGATCACTACATACTAGCTAGGGGAAAATTTTAAGAGAAAGTGATGACAATTCTAAATATATAATTACCAAATATGGGAGCAAATATATGAAACAAATATTAACAGAAATGAAAAATCAATTAAGAATAGCAAATTTATACTACAAAATTTAACATGCCCTTGACATAAAGAGAGAGATAAACTTGACAAAAAATCAGCAAGTAAATAAAAGAAATTTATCGAACCTGCGAACAAATGGACTTAGTAGATGAGTGCAGAGTGTTCCACCTAACAGACTCAGAATATTCTTCCTTCTGTGCTTCACATGAGACATTCTCTAAAACAGACCATATGGAATCCATACAACATGCTTAAGGAAGTGCAAAAGAATCAAAATTATCCAATGCATATTATCTAATCATAGTGCCATAGAACTGGAAATTAGTGAAAAAGAAACTGTGAAAACTCCAGAAACATATGGAAATTAAATAATACAATCCTTAACAATCAGTGGGTCACAGAGGAAAATAAAGATTTTCAAAAATACCTACAAGGAAACAAAAACAACTAACCAGAACCTATCTGATGCAATGAAACCAGTCCTCAGAAGGAAATTTATTGTGGTGAATACCTACAGCAGGCAAACAGAATAAACACAAATAAGAAAACTGATGCTACAACTCGAACATCTAGAAATAGAAGAACAAGTCCAAAACCCAAAGCCCAAAGAAATCAGGATATTGAAAAGATCAGAGCATCAATTAATGAAACTGAAACTAAGAAAAAAATACAAAGAATTAATGAATCAAAGAGTTGGTTCTTTGAAAGAATAAATAAAATTGATAAACCCCCAGCCAACCTTATCAAAAAGAGGAAAGAAAAAGTTCATATTTGAACTGGGGATTTAACTAGGTGGCATAAGTTACTGACTGGCAAGTAAAAATGCCTGAGTTCAATCAGTGGTACAAAAAAAGTTCAAATTCATGCAACAAGAAATGAAAAGAGTGAAATCACTGCAGAACATTCAGAAATACAGAGAATCATCAATACCTACTTCAAAAACCTTTACTCTCATAGGTTCAATAACACACAAGAAATGAAAAGATTCCTAGAAAGATATGATTTACCAAAGCTCAGTCAAGAAGATGAAAAACTGCTGAATAACCTGGTTTTAATTAATGAAATTGAAAATGTAATTAATACTTTATCAACAAAGAAAAGCCCGGGTCATGACAGATTCACTGCTGAATTCTACAAGAAATTCAAAGAAGACAATGTCAACATGCAACTAACTCTTCAGTAAAACTGAAAGTGAAGCAGTTCTCTCTAACTCATTCCTTTAATCAAGTATTACCCTAATACCAAAAGCAGAGAAAGATCCAACCATAAAAGAGCACTACAGACCAATCTCCTTAAATAATATACATACAAAAATCCTAAATAAAATACTGGCAAACAGAATGCAGCAAGGCATCAAAATTATTATACACCATCACCAAGTGGGATTAATCCCAAGAATGCAGGGATGGTTCCATATATGCAAATCAATAAACAAAATACAGAATGCAGCAAGGCATCAAAATTATTATACACCATCGCCAAGTGGGATTAATCCCAAGAATGCAGGGATGGTTCCATATATGCAAATCAATAAACAAAATACAACATATCAATACGGCCAAAGATAAGAATCTTATGATCATTTCAATAGATGCAGAAAAAGCTTTTGATAAAGTCCAACACTCACTCATGATAAGATCCCTATGGAAAATCTGGATACATAATCTTTACCAAAATCTGATAAAAACCATCTATGACAAAGCAACAGCCAGCATCATATTAAATGGTCAAAAACTGAAAGCTTTTACTCTAAAATCAGGAACAAGACAACTATGTCCATTACCACCAATCTTATTCAACATAGTGATAGAAACATTAGCCAGAGCAATTAGACAAGAGAGAGAAGCAAAACATATGACGATAGGAAAGAAAGAAGTTAAATTATCATTATTTGCAAATAACATGATAGTTTGCATAGAGGACCCAAACCTATATTGAAAGACTTCTATATGTAATAAGCAAATTCAGGAATGTAACTGGATACAAAGTCAACAATCAAAAGTCAATAGCATTCCTGTACACAAATGACAAACCAACTGAGAGAGAAATGAGAAACCACACCATTCACAATATCATCCAAAAAATGAAATATTTAGGAATCAATCCAACAAAGGAAGTAAAAGATCTATTCAGTGACAATTAAATAAAAGAGGATCTCAGAAAATAGAGATATTACTTGTTCAAGGATAGGAAGAATAAATACTGTGAAAATTGCCATTCTCCCAAAATTATTATATAGATTTAAGATAATTCCCATCACAATACCATTATCATACCTCACAGATCTAGAGTAATCATTCTTAAAATTTATCTGGAACCAGAAGGGACCTAGAATAGCAAAAAGCAATTCTGGAGCAGAAGTCTGCATCAGGCTTAGGCTGCCGAGGACCTCCACTGTGGGCACGCCCTGCCTCCGGGAACTGAGCGGAAGCCTGCATCAGGGGTAAGCTTCCCAGAACCTCCACCATGGGCCCGCCCTGCCTCTGGGAACTGAGCAGAATCCTGCATCAGGCTTAGGCTGCCCAGAACCTACACCATGGGCCCGCCCTGCCTCTGGGAACTGAGCTGAAGCCTGCATCAGGCATAGGCTGCCTAGGATCTCCACTGTGGGCCCTCCCTGCCACCAGGAACTTAGCAGAAGCCTGCATCAGGGGTAAGCTGCCCAGAATCTCCACCGTGTGCCTACCCTGCCACCTGGAACTCAGTGCAAGCCCGCCTCAGGGGTAGGCCACACTGAACCTCCCCTGTGGGCCTGCCCTGCCACCGGGAACATCAAGGAGGCCCACACAAGACTGAAAACTGCCCTGGACTACTACATATGGGCCCACCCTCCCACCTGGAAGAGCAGAAGGTCTCAGCGGTATCCAGTTAGAGTGAGAAAATTTGGAACTTTGCTCCCAGGTGGTGAATTTTGGACTACACCAGATTGACTGTATCAATGTGGTGAGTATACCCCTAAAATAGAGGTGTACAAGGGATAAATAGGGATAGTAGTAAAACCCCCTCCAAATAACTAAGACTTTGGTGTGTCTGGAAAGAGTGTGTGATCACCTCCTACACATAGAAATCACCAGGCAGAGTGAAAATGACAAAACAGAAAAGCAAAATGCAGTCTCAAACATATAGTTCACCACAAGCAAGTATAGGAGAAATTGAAATAGAGGACCCCAAAAGTAACACACGGGAATCTCTGAAAAGATAGCCAGTGAAATAAAAAAAAACTGCATCAGGCTATAGAAGAAATCAAATTAGAAATACTCTCCCATGTAAAGATAGAAATAACAACTTTAGTAAAGGAGTTGTTGAATGCAGCTAAAGAAGAACTAGACAAAAAAGTACATGAGCATGGGAAACTGATTGAAACTTTAAATGAACAATACAGAAAACAATATATGAAACAAACTCAAAGAGACATCCAAGAAACAAAAAATTCTATTGAAAGTGTGCAAAACCACCTAAAGAAAGCTGAGGATAGGATTTCAGACCTTGAGGACAGGATCACAGTTAGTGACCAGGAAAGGACAGAACTTTTAAAAATAACAAAGCAGCATGAAATGACAATCCAGAAGCTTCATGATGATGCCAAGAACAACACTATAAGAATAATGGGCATTAGCGAAGATACAGGAGTGCAGGCAAATGACATACATAATATATTAACAGAAATAATAGCAGAAAAATTCCCAAACATGGGGAAATAATCTGATATGCAGATAATTAAGGCATATAGAACACCAAACAGTCACAATCAACATAAATCCACACCCAGATACATAATAATTAAGATCTCAAACATACAGCATAAAAACAGAATATTAAAAGCTGTCAGAGAAAAGACACAACTCACATATCAGGGAAAGCCCATTAGATTCACGGCAGACTTTTCAGCACAAACCCTCAAGTCAAGAAGAGCTTGGAGTGAGGTATTTCAAGCCCTGAAAGAAAACAATCTTCAACCCAGACTGATGTACCCAGCAAAACTTTCATTCAAATTTAATGGAGAAACAACATACTTCCATGACAAAGAGCAACTGAGGAAACTCATGTCCACCAAACCAACCCTAGAAAGAGTACTGAAGGACATACTAGACAGAGATAAAAATAACTACAATCTCCAAAACAACAACAGAAATAAATGTCCAGGTGGGATAAGCAATTAAACAAAAGGAAAAGCAGAAACAACTGGAACATAACATGGCAAAGTTGAGCCAGTACATATCAGTGCTATCCATAAATATAAACAGCCTCAATTCACCTATAAAAAGAAACAGATTGACAGAATGGATCAAGAAACAGGACCCCACAATATGCTGTATACAAGAAACACATCTGACCCAAAAGGAAACTCATAGATTAAAAGTCAAAGGATGGAAAACAGTATTCCATGCAACAGGAACCCAGAAAAAGCAGGGGTAGCTATTCTATTTGCAGACAACATGAACTTCAAACCTAAAATGATTAAAAGAGATAGAAAAGGTCTCTACATACTTCTTCCTGGTAAAATTCAAGAGGAAGAACTAACAATTATAAATATATATGTGCCAAATATAGGAGCACCTACCTATATAAGACTTATACTAATGGACATGAAAAATGAAATACACAAGAACACAATTATAACAGGATATTTTAACAGCCCATTGTCACAAAAAGATAGATGAACTAGACAAAAAGTGAGTGAAGAAATAACAGAACTGAATCATACCTGTGAGCAATTGGACTTAGTAGATGTTTACAGAGTGTTCCACCAACCACATCAGAATACACATTCTTCTCAGCTGCACATGGGATGTTCTTCAAAATAGACCATATATTATCCCATAAAAAATTCTTAAGTAAATGCAAAGGTATTAAAATCATGCCATGCATATCTGACCATAGTGCAATGAAATTGGAAATTAATGGCAAAAGAATTTGCAAAACCTACATAAATACATGGAAATTAAATAACAGCCTTTTGCACAACCAGTGGGCTGCAGATGAAATTAAAGAAGAAATAAAACAATACCTACAATTCAATGAAAATATAGAAACAACATACTGTAATCTGTGGGATGCAATGAACGTGGTCTAAAGAGGCAAATATATAGTAATAAACAGTCATCAAGAAAACAGAACAATCACAAGTACACAACATAATGCTCAAGCTCAAGTTTCTAGAAAAAGAAGAGCAAGCTAAACACAAAGCTCATAGAAGAGAGGAAACTGTAAAGATTAGAGCAGAAATCAATGCAATTGAAACTAAAAAGCAATACAAAGAATTAATGAATCAAATGGCTGGTTTTTTGAGAGAATCAACAAAATTGATAAATCCCTAGCTAACCTTATCAAGAGAAAGAAAGAAAAAACCAAAATTCATGCAATAAGAACTGAAAAGGGAGAAAATATTACAGATCCCATGGAAATTTAAAAGATCATGAATACCTACTTTGAAAGTCTCTACTCACATAGAGTGGAAAACACAGAGGAAATGGACAGATTTCTAGAAACATATGAACTACCAAAGCTCAACCAAGAAGTTATAGCAATTTTGAACAACCCAATGTCAGCTACTGAAATTGAAAAAGCAATTAAAACCTTACCAATAAAGAAAAGTCCAGGTCCTGATGGATTCACAGCTGAATTCTACAAGAAATTTAGAGAAGATTTGATGCCAGTACTCCTTAAACTCTTCAATGAATTTGAGAAAAAGCAATCCTCCCTGAATCATTCCTGGAGGCAAGTATTACTCTGATAGCAAAACCAGAGAAAGATCCAACCAAAAAAGAGAACTATAGGCCAATCTCACTAATGAACATTGATGCAAAGATTCTCAATGAAATACTGGCAAATAGAATGCATCAAAACATCAAGAAGATTATACATCATGACCAAGTGGGGTTCATTCCAGGAATGCAGGGATGGTTTAACATATGCAAATCAATAAATGCAATACACCACATCAACAGAGCCAAAAACAAAAACCACATGGTCATCTCAACAGATGCAGAAAAAGCTTTGACAAAGTCCAACACAAGTTCATGAAAAAAAGCCTCCAGAAATTCAGAATACAAGGCATCTATCTCAACCTTATAAAAGCCATCTATGACAAACCAACAGCCAACATTATACTAAATGGACAAAAACTGAAAGCTTTCACTTTAAAATCAGGAACAAGACAAGGATGTCCACTCTCACTACTCCTTTTCAACATAGTTCTGGAAACACTAGCCAGGGCAATCAGACAACAGAGAGAAATAAAAGGAGTAAAATTAGGAAAGGAAAAAGTCACATTATCACTATTTGCAGATGACATGATACTCTATATAGAAGACCCAGAAAACTCCATTAAAAGACTGCTAGAGGTAATAAACAAGTTCAATAGTGTAGATGGATACAAAGTCAATTCTCAAAAATCAATAGCATTCCTGTACACAAACAAAAAACTCACTGAGAGAGAAATTATGGAAATACCACCATTTAAAATAACATCTAAAAAAATGAAATACTTAGCAATCAACCTAACTAAAAATGTAAAAGACCTATATGCTGAAAATTATACTATGCTGAGAAATGAGATGGAAGAGGATATTAGAAAATGGAAGGACATGCCTTGCTCTTGGTTAGGAAGAATCAACATTGTGAAAATGGCTATACTCCCAAAACTGTTATACAGATTTAACATAATCCCAATCAAAATACCATGGACATACCTCACAGATCTAGAGAAAACACTCCTAAAATTCATTTGAAACAGAAGAAACCTAGAATGGCAAAGGCAATTCTAGGCAACAAAATCAAGGCAGGAGGCATCTCAATTCCTGACTTCAAACAGTACTATAAAGCCACAGTGATTAAATCAGCTTGGTACTGGCAAAGAAATAGACCTGAGGATCAATGGAACAGATTAGAAGATGAAAGCACAACTACAAAGACACTCAGCCACCTGATATTTGACAAGGGGGCTGAATATGTCCACTGGAAGGAGGATATTCTCTTTAATAAATGGTGTTGGAAAAATTGGCTCTCTACATGCTGAAGACTGAAACTAGACCCATGCCTATCACCATGCACAAAACTAAAGTCTAAATGGACAAGGACCTCAATATTAAAACAGAAACACTAAATCTACTGGAAGACAAGGTAGGTAGAAGTCTTGGATACATAAGGGTAGGCAGAGCATTCATGAACCAAACGCAAACTGCATGGGAAACACTTCAAAGAATCAAAAAATGGGATCTCACATTATTGAAAAGTTTCAGCACTTCAAAGGAAATCACCAACAGAGTGAAAAGAAAGCCAACAGAGTGGGAAAAAAATTTTAACTAGCCACCCCTCAGACAAAGGACTTGTGTCCAGACTATATAAAGAATTGCAAAACATCAAGCCCCCTAAATTTAAAGAACCTCTCCAAAAATGGGCATCTGAGATGAACACACAGTTGTCAGAGAAAGATATACAAATGGCAAATAAATACATGAAGAAATGTTTGCCATCACTGGTCATTCAAGAAACGTAAATTAAAACAGCATTGAGCTTTCACCTTACCCTGGAAAGAATAGCTGCCATCAAGAAATCAACTGATAACAAATGTGGGCGAGGCTGCGGGGAAAAAGGAACACTGCTCCATTGTTGGTGGGAATGTAGACTGGTGAAACCCTTATGGAAGTCCATATGGAGAATTCTCAGAAGACTAGGATTGGAAGTTTCATTCAATCCAGTTATCCCCCTCCTGGGTATTTTCCCCAAAGAACTGAAAAGTTCATGTCACAGTGATATATGTGCACCCATGTTCATAGTTGCACAATTTGTGATAGCTAAATCCTGGAAACAACCAAGATGCCCATCAACTGCAGAGTGGATGAAAAAGATGTGGCATTTTTATACAATGGAATATTACTCAGCTATAAAAAAGGATGATCTTGAGGCCTTGATATGCAAGTGGAGACAACTTGAGACTATCCTCATTAGTGAAATACATAAGAATCATATTTATAAATATCTTATTGTGTTCTAGTATAAAAAGTAAATGAGAACTACAAATGCAATAAAACCAAAATGTGTAATTGCTATTGTAAAAAAGAGAGGAAAAGAAAGTACTCTAAGATATATAACTGCATGTAAGTTTGAGTGTGTAAAATAGATGACCATATTGCTGAAACTTTGTGGGATCTTTGAGCAAAACTGTTTGTTTTCTGACTGAATATTTCTTATGTACCCTTTAACTTTGTAACTTGAACAACTACATCCAGGATGACAGTATGTAATTTATAAATTACTGATTTCTTAGTAATGCTTTTTCTCATTCTCCTTTTTCTTCCTTTCTTCTGGAATTCTGTATTGTTGCTACCCTTTTTTTCTGTTTTGTTTTGTTTTGTTTTTCTTCTCTTTAAATAAAATCTTAAAAATGTATAATTGCTATTGTAAAACAAAGAGGAAATAGGAAGCACTATAAAAGTTATAGCTGCATGTATGTTTAGATGTGTGGGATTGATGACCATATTTCTAGGTTCTTGTTGGATTGTTGAACAGATTCGTTTGCACTCTCTCTGCTTTAGCGTCCACTTTGTGTGTTTTAATTCTGTAACACGAATAACTATTTTTAAAAGAACAATATGTAATGTATCAACTAGTGATTTTTACTGTTTATCTTCTTTTCTTGAGATTCTGTAATATTTCTAACATTTTGCTCTTTTTTTCTCTCTTTAATTAAAAATGTATAATTGCTATTGTAAAAAAGAGAAAATAGGAAGTGCCATAAAAGTTATAACTGCATGTATATTTATGTGTGCAGGATTGTTACCCATACTTCTTAGTTCTTGTTTGATTGTTGAACAGATTTGTTTGCAATCTCACTGCTTGAGTCTCCCTTTTGTGTGCTTTAATTTTGTAACTTGAACAACTATTTTTACAAGAGCAATATGTAATTTATCAGCTAGTGATTTCTTACTGTTTATGCTTTTTTTATAAAT
This sequence comes from Hydrochoerus hydrochaeris, assembly GCA_004027455.1. Taxonomy (NCBI): domain Eukaryota; kingdom Metazoa; phylum Chordata; class Mammalia; order Rodentia; family Hydrochaeridae; genus Hydrochoerus; species Hydrochoerus hydrochaeris. Next base: position 5,431 of record PVLA01004389.1, on the reverse strand, counting down.
TCTGTAATATTTCTCTCCTCTTTCTGTTTTATCCCTTTAAAATAAAATTTAAAAATAAATAAATAAATAAATAAGCAATTCTGAGCAACAAAGCTAAGGCAAGAGGTAACACAGTACCTGACTTGAAGTTTTGCTACAAATCTACTGTGATAAAATCAGCATGGTACTCAAATGAAAACAGACTTGGAGATCAATGAAATACACTAGAAAATACAGTCACAACTGCAAAAACACACTCAGCCACCTTATCTTTGACAAAGGGGCCCAAAAAATTCATTAGTTGAAAGATAGCCTCTTTAATAAGTGGTGATGGAAAAACTGCCCCTCCATATGCCAAACACTAAAACCAGAGCAATGCCTATCACCAAAAACTAAACTAAAGTGAAAATGGATCAAAGATATAAATATTAAGACAGCAACACTAAATATCGTGTAAAGTCAAGTAGATAGAAATGTTGAAGATGTAGGGTTAGGCAGAGAATTCATGAACAAAAATCAAAGTGCACCAGAAAGTACTTCCCAGAATCAACAACTGGGATCTCATCTTATTAAAAAATGTTTCACATATCAAAAGAAATCTCTAACATAGTGAATAGGAAGCCCACAAATTGAGAAAAAATCTTAGTCAATTGTCTGTCAGACAAAGGACTTCTGTCTAGAATGTATAAAGAATTTTAAAAAAGGCAGGCATCTGAAATTCAAAGGCCCAATTCAAAGATGGGCATCTGAGATGAATACACAATTCTCAACTGAAGGAATAAAAATGGAAAATAAATACATGAAAAAATGGTCAGCATCATTGGTCATTAGAGAAATGCAAATTTAAAAAATACTAAGATTTCATCTCACTCCAGAAAGAATGGCCAGGTTCAAGAAAACCACCAACAGAAAATCCTGAGGAGGTGGTGGGGTAAAAGCAACACTTCCTGACTATTGATAGGAGAGTAGACTTGTTCAATCACTGTGGGGGTCAGTCCAGAGGTTTCTCAAAAATCTGGGATTGGAGATCATATTTAACCCAGTTTTTCCACTTCTGCCATATTCCCAGAAGAATTTAAACCATCACACCATAGTGATAAATGTACATCCATGTTTATAATGGCACAATTTATAATAGCCAAACATTGGAAACAACCTAAACACCCATTGACTGAGGAATGTATAAAAAAAGATATGATATTTTTATACAATGGATTACTATGCAGCTATAATAATGAACCACACAGAGGCTTTTATAGGTAAAAATGGATGCAACTTGAGATCATACTCATAAGTGAAATAAATCAAACTTACATATGTAAATACTGTATTGTTTCCCTAGTGTAAGAAACTGAAAGATTAAGTGAGATGTAGAATCTTCAATAAATATTGTGAAAGGGTAAGAAACTGCTCAAAGGGGAAAACTAACTCAAGCAAAAGGAGAAAGGAAGGAAGAGGAAAAAAAAGATGTAATTTTGTATACACACACTCAGAATACCTAAGATGATTGTGCTAATAATTCTATTAGTTCTTGGAACAAAACAGCTAACATTTGTAGGATTATATCAATTTTCTATGTGTATGTTTGGCAATCTAAGTAGTTCTTATGAAGATACCTATGAATAACAACTTTGGTTATGTTCCTACCACATGGTTTTGAAAGCCTATATTGTTATTGTTTTGGGCTTTTTATTATTTATTTGTCTCCTTCGTTTCGTGCTTTTCTTGTATTTTGCTTTTCTCCTCTAATACAGAAAGGATAGATACACTTATATAGGCTTATACATGCCTAGAGCTTCTGATAGAGAGTTTAGAAGAACTTATTTTATTATGTGTGATGGTATGAACAGCTACTTTGAAGAAAATGAGATATTTTAGAAGCCATTGCTGATGTTCTGTCATCTTGTTTTGAAGTCAAATAATGATTTTACTCTTTGTTTTGATTGGTTTAATCTGTTTCCTAATATTTGAGTTCAATATTTGTGAAGATTGGACAATTGTTTTGAAGAAAACAAGAGACATTATGGTAGACATTCTTGAATTTCCTATTGTCTGGTTTTGAAGGCCTGAAATGCTTTCATTCTTTGTTTTGATCAGCTTTATACTATTTTGTTTTGTATGAATTTATTGTGTTAGAAGAGTTGGACAACTGTTTTTAACAAAATGAATGACATTATAGTAGCTAATCTTGATTTTCTGTGTTTTTTTGTAGTCTTGTGTTGCTTGCACTGATATATTCTGATCTGCTTTGTTCTATTTTATTTTGTTTTATTCTCTTTAAAATGAAAGAAAAAATATAGTGTATCCTTATGTAACTTATTCAGTGGATCTGGAAACATTACATTTCTTGATGTTTCCTAAAGTTCAATTTTCCATAAAGGTAAATGTTATTAATAAATTTAGAACATTGGTAAAATCGCAATAGCCTAAGTAAAGACATTCTCAAAAATAGAACTGCACAGAGATACTCCAGGAAGTGGCAAGAATAGTTTGATAAGTGTGTTTGAAGCAAAGATGAATATTTTGTGTGAGGTTGATAATGATGTTTCCAATGTGTCTTTCATTGTAGTTATTTTGAAATTCAAATCTTTGATCACAATATTGAAAAGAGATAATTCATGTAATTTTTCTGATGTAGGTCCTTTAAAATGAGCATTTTATACAAGTAAAATTCTGTTCTTAAATAAAAACACACAGATTTTGCATGGCTTCTTCTTTACATCATAATAAATTTTTCTTGCATGAATGTCTTTTATTGATAACTCAAGTTGGAGCAACCCTAATCATAAACATGACCTTATAAACATCATTATAAATACAAAAGATTGGTTACCTATTTTGATCACCATACAACATTTTCAATTTTTGAAGATTTTTATTTCTCCTTTTGTCAGGACAATGAATTCTTCCAAGAAGAGAATAAACCATGTGAACAACACAGGGAAGAAGATGAAAGAAAACCACATCACAATCCAAATCAAATATAAGATATATGTGTGAAAGTATCTGCACAGCTGTCCACAGTCATGAAAGGGAATGCACTGTGTTAACATCAAAAGAGTCAATTGCTAAGGTACGTATTTGATGTCATATCTAAGTTTTCTGTGCCAAACCATCTAGAATCATCAAAAGAGAAACTCAACCAGGTACAGTGATGCATATATGTAATACAGAACTCTGAGAGGCTGAAGCAGCAAGATCACAAGTTTGAGCATAGTCTGAGAAATTTATCTAGCCCCTGTATCAAAATAAAAAGGGCTGATTATAAAGAATGTATTGCACACAGTATGGGAAAATGTAAAAACAAAATTCACGGACAGCCTAAACTACATAGTCAGACCCTGTCTCAAACACACACACACACACATGCACACACACAAGCATGCACACACACAGGCACACACACTCACACACACAATGAAAAAGTATAGAATACATGCTTGAAATCTCTATAATAAGAACAGAGTGATCTTGCTACTTCCTGCAGAATTAAAATTAATAAATTAAGTGGAGACAAAAAACATAATAAAATACCAATCATGTGTTATTGAGCTGGGGAAGATCATATGAAATAGGAAAATCCAGGCCAAGAGAGGTAAGATGGGTCATTGTAGATTTAAAGAATTAAGGGAAAAAAATCCTAGCTGAGGAGACATAATGTGCATCATCATGTCATATGAGAGCTTGGTGCAGGAAAGAACCTGAGAGATTGGTGTGGTGGACAGTAGAAAATGAAGTCAGGACAGTCAGAAGATATGAGAGCCATGGTGCAGCTTCCTTTACTCTTCTCTAAGAGTCACATTGGTAAATTTATGTTTGCTTTGGCACCTGGTGTTGTGAAAATTCTGGCTTATCATGTCTTCCCAGTAACTTACATGGACCTGTTGCATTATGGGCTCTGATCAAACACAAATGTTTAATGTGTAATAAATACTGAGACTAAAACGTCAACTGCATCACAATAAAAATCTAGCCACTTGAGATATTTGTGATGTACAAGAAAGAAATGAAAGTATACAATTAGAATAATAGAGCTGTGTCTATTTCTAGGGCTGTGTATACATCTCAGTCAGAAAAAGCACCCCTAGAATATGCAAGTCTTTGGCATTCATAGTCAGCATTGGAAAACAGAAAGAATGTACCCTGAATAATTAATGCAGATTGCAGAAATGGAAACCTGTTTAATTATGGAAGTTTGTAAATGTAATCAATCACAAAATAGGCCAATGGGGATAAATAACCAAATCAACAATATAAATGAGTATTTTTAAAAATTAGTATCTGTTATTGTGTTTAGTCACTGTGACTGAGCTTGTTACTCAGTGAAAAAAATCAAAGACAAATCCCTAACCCAATAAAGAATGGATATTTTTAAACTAGTCAACAGAAATTACTTCATAAAAATACTGAAGTTTTTCTGTTACATTCCTTATCATATCAAGACAGTCTCCTCCGAATGGAATACTTTGGTATGTTTCTAAATATTTGAAAGATTGATGATAAGGGAATTCAATTGTGTCAAAATCAGAATTTATAAGATTAATGTTATGTGTGTCATGGACCTTAAGTTAAGATGATAGCTACAGCAATAGGTAACTAGTAACTGCTAGAAATAAGTGGAATTTGCCAGTAAAAGTAAGGCACAATAGAAAAATACTATCAAAATCAGATCAAAATAGACAATACCTTGTGCATCATGATTCTTTAGTGTGTAGTTAAGTAACAAAGAAATCTGATAGGAGCCTGCAATTTATAGGAAAGAGTAAGGAAGAATAGATGATTCTAAAAAGTGACTTTGATTACAGAGACTCTAGATTCCAAGATTGAGAAAAGAAAATGGAATTACTGTCAAACATTGGCCTCCATGGAAACCAAAGTTTCTTCAGTATATATGGTCTTCACCTTCATACCGAAGAACCACAAGATTTTAAGTGTTAATATTCTTGAAAGAAAACTCAGTACTTATGTTCTTTTCTCCTTCTTTCTTATCCCTCCAAGCTGGCTGACACACACTGACACTCTCAGATATCTCTCACTGAAGCTTTGTCTTCTCCACAATCTTTTGCCAGGAAACCCTCCTTGGTTTTCAGGGAAGCAGGGTCAGAGAGTTACAGGTGAGTGGCAAGTAGCCCATTATCACAAAGGTTGAATTCTCAGACTTCATTAAATAAATTGCATTATTTTCACACAATTCAACCACCATGAGGTAGAAAAAAATGACAATTTTTTCATTAGTTTTATGTCAGTGTAGGTGTTTATTGTGAAAGTGAACTTACCCAAAGAGAATGTTTTAAATTTTCTGTGACTTCAAAGTCATTAGACATCCCCTGAGGAAAGTTTAATTTTTGAAATGAATGAATGTAAAGAATTATAGTATATGGTACACATTCCTTAAAACATATTTGCATATTTTATGGCTCTTTTGGTGCCCAAAATGTAATGGAAGCAATGC